>JBAMJV010002313.1:0-55692 GCA_037951105.1 Echinarachnius parma | reverse complement strand
AGAAGTCAATACCTTTAAAATGGTATATAATTTGTCATATTGGACTAAGTGAACCCTCTCAAAATGAGCAGCCAAGATTTGGAACAGTCTGAATCAGTTTTAAAGTTAGGGAGAAAACGGGAAGTTTCAAAGATCGGCGTCCATTCAAGAACTGTAATCTGATCATATTTATTTGATTAAAAATCATATTTAACATGATTTTCTGACGCTCAAAATTTAACAAAAGGTAGATTATGATACCCTCATTCAGGAAATACCAAAATCCTGAAATTTCATATTTTAAACAAACTTTGGCTATATCAGCTAATAACAGACAAACTACCACAGCGACATAACGGTCGTTTTTGTGGTGTAAGGTCACAAATGTCAATTTGTTTTAAAGACAATTTTCCATAATGAAATTGTTAAAGGCCCCGATATAACCTAAATAAGATGATTGCACAATAAAAGCATCGTACAGAGACCAACATTTTCGATCGACACATGAATCTATGGGGTATAATTGAAGGCGCACAGAAGCCAAAATTTTCGAGGCCGAGACCAAGACTGTAAGCGGGGGAGGGGGGGGGGGGGGGGGGGGGGAAGGTCCGTTTAACAAATTTCCGAGCCGAGACCGAGAATTGTCAACATTTTAGAGTTCGAGGCCAGGATTTCTTCGCAATTTTCGAGGACGTGGCAATCGGTAATGATGGTCGAGACTGCCTTAATTTTGTCTCGAGACCAGCAACAAGTTGTAAAGGCGGGGAGAGGGAGGTTCAAACCCCCCAAAACAAGTATTTTGTTGGTAAAAAGGTGGGGGTTGAACCCTCCCCCCCCCCCCCCCCTGGATACGCCTATGCTTGTAGGTAATTGGTACAGGCAGGACTGGTTCGTTCTCGGTTGAATTAAACCGAGAATTAGCCTCTTCTCAACGACAATTTACATTATTTTTTTAACGCAAAGCGCCAATGTACGTGAGCTTTCGTGGATTGCATATAGTATATAAACAAACTGTTGGGTCAAGTAACCCAACACTTCGTAGACTTGGGTGACCTGTTTCACGAAAGGGCGCAAAGCGTGAACGTGAACGTGATACGTGACTGTTCGTTGCAAGCCATACCAGTCACATGTTAAGTAATTATATGTACTTAGCAAAATATTAAAAACAGTAATTTATCAATGATTTGGAATGGACATGGGGTGTTGGTATCTAAGGGGCAAGCCCCCTTACCCTTTCACATAAATAAGCAGAGGCATTTGCGTTTTTTACACCGCTTCATTAAAAAATCAGCTACTTTAACGGCTTTAAACCCCATTTACACTTACTAGTAGATAAAAACTTATAGAGAAACAAAGATAAATCAAATTAATATAAGATTTGTTTATCCATGGTGTGGTAACTGACGTAACATCCGCTACATTACAATGTTTAGACTGTTGAAAGATGTTTTACTGATTTTGCATGATAAAAACTGGCTCAAGCCATCAAACAAGTGCATTCTGATTTACCATTGTTCCTTAGTAAATCATGCTGCATCATGGTAATTGATGTTAAATCATGTAATGGTGTTACATGGTAACTGACGTTACACACTTTGGAGATCTACTTTTGACCAATGATATGTGGGGGTCCCAGATCGCTTTTATTGAGAGTAAGATAGTTGTTGAAAGATAACAAGTCCCAAGGAACATCCAATATATCATGTTCATTGTGGAATAAAATTGAAAAAATCCATGTTTTTGGTAACTAACATTACATTCATTATGGTATAATAATAATGATATATTAATACTGTATTCATTTTATATAGCGCATAATCAGGAATTCGTCAAATTCAATAATCAAATCAATAATATCTGGGTATGCTATTAATGTAAAGTGTTATTCTGATATCTCTATCCATGTGAAAGTTGATCATTTAAGTAATGCTGTTGGTAGATATACTGATCGAAAAGTGTATGTGACTGCAGCCCCCCACCCCCCCCCACCCCCCCCCCCCCTCCCCCTCTAGTTTTGAAACGGCCATACTCGGTTAAAACACTTCGGTCCAAAACTATTCGGGCAAATCATGTCATCATTAGGGAAAATTTATGCAAAATAATGTTACTGTTGAGCAGTGTCGCGTTATTTTAGGGCAAACCCATCTCTTATTCGGGTAAAATGTTGTTATTTTGGACTATTGAACACTAAATTTCGGGGCATCAGAAGAAAGCCCCTTTGTTTAGTTTGTTTGCTTGTCAGGTAAAGGACCTCCCCCCCCACCTCCCCCCCCCCCCCCACCCCCCCCCTTCCCCCCGAGAAGAACGTGCCCCTACACCCATGGAGCTAGGGGCACGGTTGTAAGCTCATAAAGGGGAGGTCTGGACCTCCTCATGTAGCGTCTCATCATCTGTTTGAGTATCATCCAAGGTTATCGTTGGTCATAGAGTCTGTATCTGTCATTCTATGGCGGCACTGAGGTGTCAGGGTGTCAAGGGCCTGTGAGTTGTAGGGATCTTGCTCATCAATGGAATGGCGGCGGTATTCTGCTTCGTGTTGATACTACATTAGAGCAGGTTATAATGGGCAAAGGAGGTATGGGGGAGCTAGGATCATTGCATTGGGAGGAGTAATTCTATCTAGCAAGGGCGTCGATTTCTTCTCGCCATTGGGGGGGGATGATTTGTCATTTTGACCATCTCTGGCGAGTGAGCGAAGCGACAACCCAGCAGCGTGCCCGGGTTTTTATGGCTGAGGGGGGGGGGGGGGGGGTTAGGTGGCCCCAAAGCTTTTGAATTCAGCTGTTTAGAAATTGGAAGATTATTAAGTGTACATTGCAAGCATCATGTTATGTGCTGGGCTTTGTCCAATATGAACTTTAGCCTGATAGATACAGATTTGCAAGCATTCTGATGGAACCCTGAATAGCATCAGTCATGGTGATACCCATATTGGGAAGCTTATTGGGGGGTCCAGGGGCGGAGCCCCCGGAAGCTTCGGGATTTGTAATATCCAGATATAAATATGTTGTCTATATGTAAATATAGAGTTAACTATTCCTTAGTTAATTGGCTTTTGATTTAGCTTTTAGAGATTGGAAGATTATTAAGTGCAGATTGCAAGCTCCTGCTATGATGAGGGCACTGTCCAAGTATGGATGAATTTTAGTATGATAGATAAATACTGTTGATTGCAATTTTCCTGATGGAACCCTGAATAGAATAAGTCAAGGGATACCCACATTGGAAAGCTTATTGGGGGTCCAGGGAGCAAAGCCCCCGGAAGCTTTGGGATTTGTAATATCCAGAAATACAATTATCTATTGAATATTTAGCTACATTTTAGTGAGCGAAGCGCAGACGCACAGTGGCCAAGATCGCCTAAAAGTTTGCCAAGAGAGAAGTCCTGAATAAAAACTATTTAATGAGTACAGGGCTGGGACTTGGTCAAATAACCGTAATGGGGGGTTCCAGGGGCGCAGCCCCGGAAAATTTTGGATTTGGGCAGTTTAGCATTATCAAAAAGTGGTTTAAAGAAGACTATAGTAACAACTTCCATTCATGAGAGGGGGCAATGCTTCTTAATTCTAATGTTATTATATATTTTTGAACCCCAAATATTGGGGGGGGATGATAATACACAGGCCATCCCCCCCACCTGAAATATTGGGGGGGGGGGGATATATCCCCCCCCCCCCCCATCCCCCCCGTGATCGACGCCCCTGCCATCTAGTACCCTCTACAATATTCATGTTGCGAACATCAAGTGCAAACACAACATCCAATGAAGATCGGCAGTGGCCAAACTACGTTAATGATCATATCGATCGTTTATTGTTTTACATTTTACTGAATAAAAAGGTATTTCCAATTCATTATTTTCTTAGACTAGCTCTTAATTTATATTGTATTTCATTTAATTCTTTCATCTTGTAAATGCTCGTATTGTGGAGTGCGAAATGACAATACCTTTCCTGGTTTTCCCTCCTCTTTATCTTACACATTCTTTAGGTCCATCATGGGGATACTGATGATTTCTTATCTCGTCGTATACCTGGCTGCGCGCAATGTCCACGGAATTTCTTTGGTTACATCCCCCAGAGGAACAAATGTTTCGCTCACTTTTCATCATCAGTTGACACAGCATCAAGTAGAGTATGACTGCGCAGTACAAATGTTAGGCAATGGACTACCACCATTTTACCATAATAACAAAATCGATCCAAACGGTTTAAAACCAGGTGACGATGTTCGCTTCAGTGTTCAGATTTACCAATCAAACATAACTCTAACCATTATCGTGCACATTTTGAACTTACATGTAGTGGACGAAGGTACCTATTCGGTTAGCATAGTGGAAGGCTTTGGTTCGTCAAACTTACTAGAAAGTAATTATCAGACTTCACTGGAGGTAACGTACCCACCAGGGAAAGCAGAATGTGAACTCCAGACACCTACTCTTCTTGGTGAACACTGGAAAACCGTGCAATGTAATGCCACACTTGGAAATGACGACCACGGATATCTCTTATGTCTACAAAATAACATCCAGAGGCCCTACCTTCAACCTGTGACACATCAAGGGATATACATGACGGCTGTGTTCTGGATGGATCCCCAAAACGAGTTGAGATGCTGTTCTACCGAAAATAACTATACAATTGACAAGGATGCCTGCAATGATTTTGTGTACCACAGCTATGACACCAGTGTTCCATCAGTCACGCTTGCGTCTGTTACCAACATGATGTCAACCCTCATTCTGTCCAGTCCATCAGAAACAAGTATTCTAGAGTGTAAGTGTAGACCAATAACATAACATGTGTACTTAGCATACGTGGCACATTTTTGTTCCAGGATCCAAACTGTTATATGGCTATAGTATGTGACCGGCTACAGCGAAACCCACCACTTGTTGGCAACAATCAAACTTAGGATGTATATATCATTTGAAAAGGTCAAAATGTGTTTAGTTGAAACTGAGTTATCGACGATTTGAATATGACAATTACTATTATAACCATGCATAAGTGTTAAAAAAAAATCACTGGATTAATATTTCAAGTTTGTTTAGTGTGCATTCAAAAGGAGCGAAAGTTTTTCTTGCCAGTTATGACAAAATCTTAATTTTGACCCTGGGACCAATTTTCAAATTTCAACATAATTACTGAGTGACAAGTGATGGGTTTTGCTGTAGCCGGTCACATAGATGGTTAATTGATGAGTCGTATGTGTGTATGTCACTTTGTATCAGAAGCACGTGTATTGATAATAATGAGAGACCAGTATGTCTCCAGTAACACAAGGACACGTCCCGCATTGGGCGAGAAGGATTCCACATATGTGATAAGGCTTGCCAGGTTACCAATAACTCATGCTGTTTTGCTTCCGGACTAACGATGTACCACGTTCGTATGTACAGGCTGATGTGTGTCTCTTAAAAATTATTCGATCATAATATTAAATATATCATTTCAAAAATGACCTTTCATTAGTAAAAGTGTGTACATGATGTGGTATTATTCCAAAAAGGGGTAAATGTGCAGGGTGCATTGTTACTTTATAATAATGTATATACAATATTGATGGCCTTGAAAATCGACCAAAGTCAATTATCGTCTGAAAAGAACAAAAAACTGTTATTCTCTGATAATGCTCATTTCCTCACTTGTCTATGTTTGTAATAAGTTCAATATGTTCACAATATTTATTGTTCACTTCCGCTGCAGGTGACCGAGAAAGAATTCCCTCGAGAACCGATACTATCGCATTGGCCTTACTTATAATAGTAAGTATAATTACTTTTGCCAAACATATCTTCCTCTCTTTCAAAATGAAGGGAAATCGTGGTCGATCCTCCACAGATCACCTTTATTGTACCTACCCGGCTTCCATAATCATTCTAAGTGAGGTGTCGTTGGAAAGATAATTAAACAGGATTTGTTTTCTGAGGGTCATAACCACCTCTCTCCCCACCCCCCCCCCCCCTCCACCCCCTCCAAGACACTAACCCCCGATAACCTTTGTCGTCAAAGACAATATACCCCCATACTCCCCCCTTCTTCTTCGTTTCCTTCTTCTCCTTCTCCTCCTCCTTCTCCTTATCCTTGTAATTCTCCTCCGTCTTCTTCTTCTTCTTCTTCTTCTTCTTTTTCTTCTTTTTCTTCTTTTTCTTCTTTTTCTTCTTCTTCTTCTTTTGAGGTAGGTCGTATATTTTTAGGCTCCGGATTTGTTTCTTTTTTGTGGGTGTTTTTGACCTTCGTGGTCCTTGATTTTTCATAGGTTGTATCTTTTTGATGCACTGATTACTTTAGACCAGTCCTCGCTTTGTCAGGTTTATTAATTTTTCCGCATTTTGAGGTATTTTTGTTTGTGGTTGTGTGTTGCTTTTCGTATTGGCTGTGCTGTATGGCCGGCCGATCGGATCGCCATGTACAGGGCCAGGCACAAGGCCCTATTGGTAACCCTACTATTGTAGGTGTTGAACAGTTTAAACTCGTAACGAAGGACAATGGGGTTTCTTTTAGCGCCATTAACAATGTCTCGATTCAAACGTACATTGATGCGTTCGTACAGAACATTCCACCTGAGCATATTGTCTCTGCTTCTCGAATCTCGAACGGTCGCATTGCTATCTATCTTAATTCCAAAGAGTCAGTGGTGCGTGCTGTGAGTCGTGGATTGAATTACGAGGGGGCTTTCATCGAATTAACCCCTCTCGTACGCCCCACCACTAAGCTCATTTTGTCTAATGTGTACCCAGAGATACCGAATTCTGTCTTAGTCGAGAATATAGGTTCGTTTTGTAAGGTTGTCTCTCAATGTAGGCCCATTCCACTAGGGTTGAAGAATAAGAAGCTCACACATGTAATGAGTTTTCGGAGACAAGTTCAAGTGCTTATGAATCCAAATGTTACCCCTCCCGATCATATTAATTTTACCCACTCGGGTACTAATTATCGTGTGTTTGTGTCTACGGAGTCTGCACGGTGCTTTAATTGTGGGGAATTTGGACATATTTCGCGCTCATGCAAAAAGCCGAAATCCTGGGAGGATACCCAGTCCCTGACTGATGAAGAGTCGATACATGAAGAGACTCTCCCCCTCACACCAGGCCCCCTGTCGGCTTCTGAAATTATTAAGTTTTTAGCTTCGGTTAAAGGCAGGAAAAAACCAACTCAAATAGCTCGCAAATACACTTCCAATATTCCTGGTTTAGTGAAACAATTGAAGCCCTTGAAGAATAGTCCGCTATTTAAGAAAAGCATGCAACAGAGGATTTATAAATTAGTTAACACGCTGGACGTGTAGTCTAGCTTGTTTTGGTTTTGTGATTGTTGTTGTTGTTTTTTTTTGTTTTTTACGTATGGCTCTGTTTATGGTTGGTTGTTTTTCTTTTGTGATGGCTTTGTCACTGCTGACCCTCAATACGGGTGGGTGCTCGGCGATTTCGCAAAATGCGTCTTTTAAAGTTTGTGTTGATCATTTGACCTCTAACCTAGATATAGTCTTCTTGCAAGAGACTTATCAGCTAAATGAAAATAGCTCTTGTTGGAGGGAATGGTCTTATGTTCCTTTTTGTTCGCCGAGCTCCTCTCGTGGGTCAGGGGTCACAACGTTATTGAATAGCTCAAAAATAGAGTGTTTGTCTTCACTTTCTGTTTGTGATGGGTATATTTTATATCATAAAATTTGTTTCAATAGGGCCATATATCACATTTATAATACCCTCATCCCCCATGATGATCGGCTGGCTTTACGTACCATAACAGCCCTTCATGATCATGTTTCTAGCTGTAATGATGGCACTATTGTCATTGGGGGCGATTTTAATTGCACGGAGAATCCAGTACTTGATCGTTTTCATATGTCAGTAGAACACAGGGCTAAAGTTTCAGTTGCTTTGAAGAATGTATTTAATTCGTTTTCGCTTTGTGATACTTGGCGTAGATTGAATCCTGGTGTAAAGAAATTTACTTGGTTTAGAAATAATTCGGCTAGTGTTCATGGGGCTTCTAAGTCCAGGCTAGATCGTTTTTATGTACCACTATGTTTATTTTCTTCTGTTCATTCATGTGATATTATTCCTTGTTCCCTTTCTGATCATTCAGCGGTGCTGTTGAAATTTAAGCCCCCTTCATCAATTCGTGGAGGAAGTGCTTATTGGCACTTTAATAATACTTTATTAGAGGATGAGAATTATAGGGAAATTATAAAATCCTTTTGGTTAGATTGGCAGAAGGAAAAAATTAATTTTGTGGAAGTTGCTTCTTGGTGGGATTTTGGTAAAGTTCATATTAAGTCTATTACTCAAATGTATAGCTCTAAGATTAGGCAAGAGAAACGGTCAGCTTTATTTGATATTAATAGAAGGATTGATGAACTTCAGTCTACACCAGACTTTACTCTTGAGATTAGAAATGTACTTGCTGAACAAAGAGATGCACTTAATTTATTATTGAAAAATGAGGCACAGGGTGCTCTCATAAGGTCTCGCTTTAGATACACGAATGAGGTTGATTCTTGTTCTAGTTTTTTTTTTTATCTTGAAAAGTCGAATTCGAATTTTAAAAATATGTCTCGCATTCGTCTCCCTTCTGGTTGTATAACAGAAGATCCGAATGAAATAAGAATGCATGTTCGTAATTTTTATGAGTCTTTATACTCGTCTTCTGTTGTCGATAAGAGTGCCCTAGAATGTTTATTACCCGATTCCATTGTTTATGACCCCTCCCTGTTAGAGTATCTTGAAGACCCTCTTTCGGAGGAGGAGTTTGATGTTGCAGTACAGCACCTTGGCAAGAATAAGTCGCCCGGTTTAGATGGGCTCACATCAGAATTTGTTCAGGTCTTTTGGCCTACTTTACGTGATGATTTTTGTTCTGTTATTTGTTCGTCGTTTGAGTCAGGGGCTCTGCCTCCCTCTCTTAGACGGGCAGTTATAACGTTGCTCCCTAAAAAAGGAGATTTGGCTGATGTTTCAAATTGGCGCCCCGTTTCTCTTTTAAATACGGATTATAAAATTTTTGCCAAGGTGCTTGCTGGCAGGTTAACGCAATATATTGGCAATGTTATTGGTGAGGATCAAACATATTGTATTCCCGGCCGCTCTATTTATGATAATATTAATTTAATTCGTGATGCTATTTTTTATGCCAATGCTGAAGATATACCCAGAAAAAAGGCTTTTGATAGTGTGGATCACTCTTATTTGTTCAACGTTATGAAGAAAATGGGGTTTGGTGATCGTTTCATTTTTTATATACAGACTTTGTACGAGGGTGCTGAGAGCCTTATAAAAGTAAGTGGGTCACTGACTTCCCCCTTCCTTTTTGAGAAGGGAATTCGTCAGGGGTGCCCCCTCTCAGGACTACTCTATACTATTGCAATCGAACCGTTTTTAGTTACTTTAAGGAATACTTTGATTAATCATGGTTTATGTATACCTGGAACTAATGTGAATTGTGCTATATCTGCGTATGCAGATGATGTAACTGTTTTTATTACTTCGGACCCAGGGTTCGCTGTGGTTGAGAAGGCTTATGATTTGTTTAGCCGCGCCTCTGCTGCTTGTCTTAATACACAAAAGTCTCAGGGCTTATGGGTTGGCCGATGGATGGGGCGCAATGATTCGCCCTTGAATTTTATGTGGAATAATGAAGGTCTCCCGTTTCTTGGAGTTCATTTGGGAAACACAATTAATTATGTGCGTCAGAATTGGAGTAAGTGTAAAGATAAATTAATTAAAACGTTTGCTTCTTGGTCTCGGCTTGTTTATTCTTTGTCTTTTAAAGGGAAAGTTTTAATTGCAAATCAGCTGGCAGCCTCTAAGGTTTTCCATTGTTTAGCGGTTCTTTCTCCCCCAGATAATATTCTGAATGAACTCCAGAATTTACTTGTTGATTTTGTGTGGTCTAAGAAGCGACATATGTTGAAAAAATCAGTTCTTTTTGAACAACCTGACAAAGGAGGACTTGGTCTAGTTTGCCTCCAAGCACGCGTTTTTTTCTTTTAGGTTCGGTTTTCTTCAACGTTTTTTCAATCTTACTTCACATCCGGCTTACCTTTTTATGAAATGTTTTTTTCGACAATATTGTAAATTGGGTTATGATTATCAATTGTTTCACGTTGAAATTAACCCTAAATTTCTTGTTAGTTTGCCGGTTTTTTATGGTGAGGTTTTGCGTGCTTGGATGGTGTCCGGAGCCCGTATAGATACACGATCTATCTCGTTTAATTATGTTGCCAATATGCCATTAACTTGTTTTTTGTTACCCAATGATAATTATGTTGGTTGCTGCCCCCCTGCTCGACCCTTGGCGTGCGGGGCCAAACTAGTCCGCCACTTGCTTGACCCCCTGTCTGGTCTGTGGCTTGACCCCTCCGCTTTAGATACATATTTTAAAGGACTTCGCCCGCCTTCCCTTCGTCTCCTCCGCCGCGAACTCCAGCACCTGCGCCTTGCCATCGCTAGCGCGTTTCCAGCCTGGTTCAACGAGCTTGGGTGCAAGATATCGACACATGTGGATCTACAGACAATTTCATCTTTCCCATCGGTTGCGATCGACGTCTGCTTGCCGATGCTTGAAAATGGAAGCAAAGCTTCGTCAAAATCTATCTACAGGATGTTCAACAAGATCATTAATAAACTTTCCGACCATGTTTCGCACTGGCACCGAATTGGGTCCGTCGACGAGTCAACCAAGCTGCAGTGGGCCCTTGTCTACAAGCTACCGACGTCGAAGAAGGAAGGCGATGTCCAGTTTAAGCTTTTTCACAATATATTGCCCTCACTTACTGTTTTGCATCATATAAATCCTGATATTTTTTCGCGACACTGCGGCTGGTGCAAGGATGCACCAGGTACAATCGAACATTTATTTATTCAATGCCCGGCCATTCAACCGGTCCTTACTCTTTTGTCCGTATTACTGAATCGTTTGTTCCCATCTTTACTTTTAAATTTTGATTTATACTGGTCCCTTGTCCCGTGCGCAGGTGGTCGTAGCAGGGAGGCGGTGCGCCTCGCTAATTTTGTGATCATTAGTTGCAAGTGTGTCATTTATACTTTGTTTCGTACGAATTCTTTTTCCAATCCTTGTGATTATTTGGCAGCATCGGTTAAAAAGCAGGATTTTATATGAATTTCATTATTATCATTTGTGCCACAATGTCGATGCTTTTTTTAAAAACGTGGTCACATAATAATACTCTGTTCCTTTTTGATGATTGCAAATTGATTTGGTTGTTTTAGAGTTTGCATCTACCTTATGTAGATGCGTTTGTTATTACATGTACGTTGTATTGTTTTTACATTGTTTACTTCGGTAACAATGTTTATACTTGTATAACCTTTGTAAACAAACTTTACGTTTGTATTATGTACTATTCTTTTATGTAAACTTCTGACTTTGATTTATAGTTTGTAAATAAAGATATCCTTTTGAAAAGTCAAAAAGTGTTCTTCTTCTTCTTCTTCTTCTTCTTCTTCTTCTTCTTCTTCTTCTTCTTCTTCTTCTTCTTCTTCTTCTTCTTCTTCTTCTATTTCTCCTTCTCCTTCTCCTTCTACTCCTCCTTCTCCTCCTTGTTCATCTTTTTCTTTTTCTTCTTTTTCTTCTTCTTCTTTTTTTCATTGAGACATTGCGGGGGAGCAAAGTGACTGATCAGGGGAAGGGTGTGCCCCCTCCCACGGTAGAGAGCTTTTGCATGTTTGAACTCGAAATTGTGCAATCTGGTGCTTACCTAGATAGGAAATTCGGACCTAACACTGACTGTATCTAGGAAAGCGTGTTACGATTTGATCGACCATCAATTTTAAATATATTTTCACAGAGAAACCAAATAATGAACATACTTATGAATATGCACCCCAAAAGCCACAAACAAATGTTGAATTTATATTTAGGGTCATACACAGTTCCAACATAAACCAACTGCCACATTATGTATGATCCAACAACATAGCCTAAAACCAATAATGAGTTCCGAGGAGCGAAGCTACCGAGGGCTGAGACAAGGCCAAATAGGGAGGGTTTGGGAGGGGGTATCCTCTCCCACGGAGAAGATTTTGAAAGTATTTACTTGAAATGGTGCAATTTGGTGCAAGTCACACAAGCACCAAGAGCAATGGCATCCTACACGGGAACTACGTGTCTCGGTACAGAAAATAATACTCACCCCAGACCATACGCAAGTTACACAACAAACTGAGATAATCTGTTCAAACATGTGTAGTGGATGTATGAATTACTTTTTAAATATTAGAATGAGTTTTCTTTCCCACTGGTATACAAATACACCATACACGAAATATCCTTCCCTAAAACCTCGGGGGATGATTGTACATGTCATTCCCCCACCTCGTGCACCTCGTGGGGCGAGGGGGGTTCATAACCCCCCCCCCCCCCCTTGTCTACGCCCCTGGTCGTATATATGAATATGATAAATGAATATGATAGTATATGATGAGTATCCTGTTTAACCATGACACACCTATATGATTTTTTTAATACCCCAGGGTTTATAATATTATGTTGGTAACAGACCTTGACAAATTGTGAGCATTGTCTTGTACTACCTTAAAGCGTAATGGTGTTGGTGGTGAGGGTGGTGGTGTTAGTGGCGATGGTGGTTGTGAGGGTGGTTGTAGTAAAGATGGCGGTAATGATGATGATGATGACGGTGTAAGTGGTATTGGTAGTGATGGTGCTGGTGGTGTGGGTGGTGGTGATGGTGTAGGTGGTGATGTTGATGATGGTGGGAGTGATGGTGGTGGTGGTGGTGGTCATGGTGGTGGTGGTGGTGAAGGTGGTGGTGGTAGTAGTGAAAGTGTTGGTGAAGGTGATGGTGGTGGTGGTAGTGGTTGTGAAGGAGGTCGTGGTGGTATTGAAAGTGGTGGTGGTGGTGATTATGATGGTGGTGATTGAGATGATGTGCGTGGCGGAGGTGGTTGATGGGGTGGTGGATGGTCGAGTTCTCAGTACTTGATTGTGCTTGTCATGATGATAAGATCTAACATTATTATATGATATTTATGTTGGTATGTATGTCACTGTGCGCACATGATGTATCCATTTTACGTGCCTTATTTGTCAGTAGTTATATAAATGATTGTCCGATTTCGACTGGTGAATTTATTTGTCATAATTTGAAAACCAGTTTGGAAACGATATTTTGGAACCTTTCTATAAAGGTCACCTTATAGCGGACAAATTTTATATTTCTATTTGGTGGTCATTATACGCAGGTCTGAATGTAAACTATATATTTGAACCTGTCCGTAATGGACACCTGTTTACAGCTTCCAATTGTTTCTATCCGTTTGGTTGTCATTTTTAACAGCTTTGACTGTAAACAAATATTTTGGAACCTGTCTGTAATGGACACCTGTTTATAGGGGTAAAGTGTGTGTATCCCTTTGGTGGTTGCTATACACATGTTCGCACCTCCCTTGCAATTAAGCGACGATGTTATTGTCTCGATTGAGTGGTCACTATACAGAGGTTTCACTTTATAAGTTCTTGAGACATTTGTTGCAAAACTTATCTTCCATTTCGCGCGAGCACTGCATGCAGTGCATGACGTAACTGTCCAGAGATTTGAACGCGCGTTGTCGTGTAAAATCGAAAAGGTAATAAACAACAGTTACCGTGCCTAGTCAACTTATTTTGGTACCTCACTGGGACAACAGGTCAACGGCCCTCGTCTTAAGCAATCGAAAATTGCCTTTTGTAACGCACTGAAACACGCTCATTGAATTATGATACAGCTTGTACGAGTCTTCCCAGCTGCGTATGAGAGGCTTCCTTGCACAAATTGTGCAATTCGATTTTTGGAACATTGAATTATTATGTATATGACATGTGAATTGATAATCACGACCATTACTAGAACAATACCATTTAGTTATGTGAATTGATTCCTTGTAATGTTTTGTGTTTGTTTTCATATTAGTTCTATCCAATTTGAAAATAATTGTAACACAATACTATTTTGTAACAGCGCTATACCTTTATGTTTACTGTTTCGTTTGTATACGAAGAAGTAAAGGAAATATATTTATTTCAGTTAACATTTATTTAAAAAATCATTTTAATCTAGTATTGAGGGTAGTTGTCTACAAGAAAATTAGATTTGAATTGTTTCTGACTATTTATTACCACATTGACACTCATTACCTATATGAGGAGCGACCACTTATTATATTTAAAATTCTGTGTTGCATTACAGATTTGGCCAGTGATAATCATAGCATGCCTAGGAATCTGGAAATGGGCCCAAAGGGAAAAGGAGCTTCATTCAGTCAGGAAGGCAAGCCTTGGAAGAAGAATACAAGCAGTATTGCAACCTACCTCTGTAGTTGATCTGTTTGATGGAAGCGATCACAACGACAGTAGTGATGGGGCGGGGCAGCCGCTGTTGGCAGGAATGGAGACAAGGGATGAAATTAGCCGGGAAAAAGAGGTTATTAGAACAACGTTTCGAAATAGTTTGCTGATATTCAAAACTGCATTCGATCACTTGGATGAAAACGTTCTGAACCAAAAAGGAGATGAAGCGAAGCAGCCGCTGTTTGGAGAAATGATGAAGCAGGCTGAAGTTGGGCGGGAAAAGGGAGGCGTTACACAACCATCAATTAAACATTGCTACCGGATCATGAAAACTGTAATTGATCAGTTGGATGAAAACTGTCAGAACAAAACTGGGGATGAATTGGGGCAGCCGCTGTTGAAATTGGGGCAGCCTGTAGTTAGCCGGAAAAGAAAAGACAGTACGTCATGTATGATTGAGATGACCATAGATGATAATGATGTCGTATAACGCAGTGCGATGTGCAGTACGAACAAACATTTGAACAGAATAGTTTGATTAAGGACTGGTCACACATGACACGACTAGACCCACGAATGCAGTACGGATTGGTACGAATCTATGGCAAGCCGTTTTAACATGTATTCCTATACCATATCTTGATACCAATAATTTAATTATTGATATCAAGAATTACCAATGCTTACAAACCGAAAAGTATTTCTTTTTATCAAGAATAGAATGCTTGATATCAAGAAATGAACTCTTTATATCAAGAAATAGGAATAAATGTTAAAAATGGCATGCGTACTGCATTTGTGTGTCTGTAGTCATGTCCTGTGTGACCAGGCCTTTAAGGGTGGCAACGTTTCTGTTCAAACGGAAGAAATGTTAACACAGCTTTGGTCGATATACTCAGATTTAGGTCAGTAAGCATGCAGATGCGCAACTCTCTGCTTGTAACTCAACCCCTACCTCCTCGTGGTACTGACTGGATACCTCGGGCTTTGCGGCCTGAGAAACTAACAGGGGCTCTGGGTAGGGAAGGAAAACCCGAACAAACCACAACCCAGCTAGCCACCTGACGTCGGGCCGATGTCGGAAGTTGGTTGCCGGATGTCGGCATATCGCCGTTGGCTCGAGGTTAAAATGTCCGCCAGCCCAACATCGTCACGACGTCATTTTTGTGATATATTGGCATAACGTCATTTTCCGACAATGGCCCAACATCATGTCATGAGATGATGTTGGGCCATTGTCGGAAAATGACGTTATGCCAATATATCACAAAAATGACGTCGTGACGATGTTGGGCTGGCGGACATTTTAACCTCGAGCCAACGGCGATATGCCGACATCCGGCAACCAACTTCCGACATCGGCCCGACGTCAGGTGGCTAGCTGGGAAGGCGGAGGGCGGTGGCCTCTGTCTTGCTACAGCGGAACATATTAGCTGCACCCGGCTGGGAAGTCAGTGGCCGCGTGCCCAGTTTGTATATACGTCACACATTGCTTCTGAACCGATTTGTATCAAATAAAGTTGATTACTGTCTTTGAAATTGTGAGCTATGTGTGTATTCATCGCATATAGTTCCTTTATACATGTACACATATTATTTAGTTGGGAGATGAAAGGTCCGACATAAAAACGAACTTCTTTCCATATGTTAAGGCTGCATAATATACTACATTATACGCAGGTCTGAATGTAAACTATATATTTGAACCTGTCCGTAATGGACACCTGTTTACAGCTTCCAATTGTTTCTATCCGTTTGGTTGTCATTTTTAACAGCTTTGACTGTAAACAAATATTTTGGAACCTGTCTGTAATGGACACCTGTTTATAGGGGTAAAGTGTGTGTATCCCTTTGGTGGTTGCTATACACATGTTCGCACCTCCCTTGCAATTAAGCGACGATGTTATTGTCTCGATTGAGTGGTCACTATACAGAGGTTTCACTTTATAAGTTCTTGAGACATTTGTTGCAAAACTTATCTTCCATTTCGCGCGAGCACTGCATGCAGTGCATGACGTAACTGTCCAGAGATTTGAACGCGCGTTGTCGTGTAAAATCGAAAAGGTAATAAACAACAGTTACCGTGCCTAGTCAACTTATTTTGGTACCTCACTGGGACAACAGGTCAACGGCTCGTCTTAAGCAATCGAAAATTGCCTTTTGTAACGCACTGAAACACGCTCATTGAATTATGATACAGCTTGTACGAGTCTTCCCAGCTGCGTATGAGAGGCTTCCTTGCACAAATTGTGCAATTCGATTTTTGGAACATTGAATTATTATGTATATGACATGTGAATTGATAATCACGACCATTACGATGTGCAGTACGAACAAACATTTGAACAGAATAGTTTGATTAAGGACTGGTCACACATGACACGACTAGACCCACGAATGCAGTACGGATTGGTACGAATCTATGGCAAGCCGTTTTAACATGTATTCCTATACCATATCTTGATACCAATAATTTAATTATTGATATCAAGAATTACCAATGCTTACAAACCGAAAAGTATTTCTTTTTATCAAGAATAGAATGCTTGATATCAAGAAATGAACTCTTTATATCAAGAAATAGGAATAAATGTTAAAAATGGCATGCGTACTGCATTTGTGTGTCTGTAGTCATGTCCTGTGTGACCAGGCCTTTAAGGGTGGCAACGTTTCTGTTCAAACGGAAGAAATGTTAACACAGCTTTGGTCGATATACTCAGATTTAGGTCAGTAAGCATGCAGATGCGCAACTCTCTGCTTGTAACTCAACCCCTACCTCCTCGTGGTACTGACTGGATACCTCGGGCTTTGCGGCCTGAGAAACTAACAGGGGCTCTGGGTAGGGAAGGAAAACCCGAACAAACCACAACCCAGCTAGCCACCTGACGTCGGGCCGATGTCGGAAGTTGGTTGCCGGATGTCGGCATATCGCCGTTGGCTCGAGGTTAAAATGTCCGCCAGCCCAACATCGTCACGACGTCATTTTTGTGATATATTGGCATAACGTCATTTTCCGACAATGGCCCAACATCATGTCATGAGATGATGTTGGGCCATTGTCGGAAAATGACGTTATGCCAATATATCACAAAAATGACGTCGTGACGATGTTGGGCTGGCGGACATTTTAACCTCGAGCCAACGGCGATATGCCGACATCCGGCAACCAACTTCCGACATCGGCCCGACGTCAGGTGGCTAGCTGGGAAGGCGGAGGGCGGTGGCCTCTGTCTTGCTACAGCGGAACATATTAGCTGCACCCGGCTGGGAAGTCAGTGGCCGCGTGCCCAGTTTGTATATACGTCACACATTGCTTCTGAACCGATTTGTATCAAATAAAGTTGATTACTGTCTTTGAAATTGTGAGCTATGTGTGTATTCATCGCATATAGTTCCTTTATACATGTACACATATTATTTAGTTGGGAGATGAAAGGTCCGACATAAAAACGAACTTCTTTCCATATGTTAAGGCTGCATAATATACTACATTATACGCAGGTCTGAATGTAAACTATATATTTGAACCTGTCCGTAATGGACACCTGTTTACAGCTTCCAATTGTTTCTATCCGTTTGGTTGTCATTTTTAACAGCTTTGACTGTAAACAAATATTTTGGAACCTGTCTGTAATGGACACCTGTTTATAGGGGTAAAGTGTGTGTATCCCTTTGGTGGTTGCTATACACATGTTCGCACCTCCCTTGCAATTAAGCGACGATGTTATTGTCTCGATTGAGTGGTCACTATACAGAGGTTTCACTTTATAAGTTCTTGAGACATTTGTTGCAAAACTTATCTTCCATTTCGCGCGAGCACTGCATGCAGTGCATGACGTAACTGTCCAGAGATTTGAACGCGCGTTGTCGTGTAAAATCGAAAAGGTAATAAACAACAGTTACCGTGCCTAGTCAACTTATTTTGGTACCTCACTGGGACAACAGGTCAACGGCCCTCGTCTTAAGCAATCGAAAATTGCCTTTTGTAACGCACTGAAACACGCTCATTGAATTATGATACAGCTTGTACGAGTCTTCCCAGCTGCGTATGAGAGGCTTCCTTGCACAAATTGTGCAATTCGATTTTTGGAACATTGAATTATTATGTATATGACATGTGAATTGATAATCACGACCATTACGATGTGCAGTACGAACAAACATTTGAACAGAATAGTTTGATTAAGGACTGGTCACACATGACACGACTAGACCCACGAATGCAGTACGGATTGGTACGAATCTATGGCAAGCCGTTTTAACATGTATTCCTATACCATATCTTGATACCAATAATTTAATTATTGATATCAAGAATTACCAATGCTTACAAACCGAAAAGTATTTCTTTTTATCAAGAATAGAATGCTTGATATCAAGAAATGAACTCTTTATATCAAGAAATAGGAATAAATGTTAAAAATGGCATGCGTACTGCATTTGTGTGTCTGTAGTCATGTCCTGTGTGACCAGGCCTTTAAGGGTGGCAACGTTTCTGTTCAAACGGAAGAAATGTTAACACAGCTTTGGTCGATATACTCAGATTTAGGTCAGTAAGCATGCAGATGCGCAACTCTCTGCTTGTAACTCAACCCCTACCTCCTCGTGGTACTGACTGGATACCTCGGGCTTTGCGGCCTGAGAAACTAACAGGGGCTCTGGGTAGGGAAGGAAAACCCGAACAAACCACAACCCAGCTAGCCACCTGACGTCGGGCCGATGTCGGAAGTTGGTTGCCGGATGTCGGCATATCGCCGTTGGCTCGAGGTTAAAATGTCCGCCAGCCCAACATCGTCACGACGTCATTTTTGTGATATATTGGCATAACGTCATTTTCCGACAATGGCCCAACATCATGTCATGAGATGATGTTGGGCCATTGTCGGAAAATGACGTTATGCCAATATATCACAAAAATGACGTCGTGACGATGTTGGGCTGGCGGACATTTTAACCTCGAGCCAACGGCGATATGCCGACATCCGGCAACCAACTTCCGACATCGGCCCGACGTCAGGTGGCTAGCTGGGAAGGCGGAGGGCGGTGGCCTCTGTCTTGCTACAGCGGAACATATTAGCTGCACCCGGCTGGGAAGTCAGTGGCCGCGTGCCCAGTTTGTATATACGTCACACATTGCTTCTGAACCGATTTGTATCAAATAAAGTTGATTACTGTCTTTGAAATTGTGAGCTATGTGTGTATTCATCGCATATAGTTCCTTTATACATGTACACATATTATTAAGTTGGGAGATGAAAGGTCCGACATAAAAACGAACTTCTTTCCATATGTTAAGGCTGCATAATATACTACAGTTGGATACATCTAACGCATAGTGATACTACTAATGATACTGATAATGGTTATGCTAATTATGCTTCATTTATTCAGTTACTTATTTATTCATTTATATACTATGTTATTTATTTATAACAAACATATTTATTCGGAAAGCATGCATGGTCAGCAATGCTGCTGTTTTCGCGAAGGTCATGTTTACAACAATGTCATGAAATCTAAACAGAATACAATAATACATTTCAGCATAAAATTGATTCAAACGAATTAATGTTGCTGTTGTACAAGGTCTGTACTCCATAGCATTATATCCTCTTGTCGAACTCTCTATTGCTATGTTGGTCTAATAGGACGTGATCCTTGTTGACCACATTGCGAGACAAACGAATATCACTAGCGATATCTTTTTCGATACTATATCCGCAATGAGTAATATATTTTATTTTAGGATGAAGGATGTTAGGAATTATATGTGGAAATGGTGTCAGAATTTTACAAGTAACAACAGAGTTATGCCTATTTGAACGTCATGTAGAACAATCATTTCGAAATTGCCGCCGCTAGTAACGTCGTGTACAGGCGAATGTGTGTTGTAAATCAAATGTAACTTATTGCAGTTGTTGCATAGAATGTCCCTTCCCTTCTAAGCATATGTAGCGTGTTTATTGCAACTACATGTGTAGTAGTATTGTTATAGCTTTGGTTAATTATTTATACTATTCGGTTCAATTAAATTAATATCACATGATACATACAAAGTCATGGTTATCATGGTATGGAAATGCTTGTTAAAAGTTCGAGCAACCGAGTTGAACGGATTGATAATTCGCTTGATGAAATAAAACAATAACCTTCACATTGTTATATAATATTATGACCATACGTTTAGATTCGTTTAAAAAACGATATTAAAGTGATATGATGTTTCAATGAACTGCAGCAGAGGTTTGGATAGAGTAGACACTTTGTTAATAAATTTGCATTTTTATTTTTAATATGATATTCTAAATGCTTAGTGATTAGTACTAAATGATTAGTTGTGGTACTTGGAAAGTTCCTTGTACTTGTTTTTCTCTCTGCACAGTTTGCCTTAGTATTCAAAGTATTTGTATGTCTGCATAGTTCGTCACAGTATAAAACTTCTTTGTATATATGCATAGTTCGTATTAGTATAAAACGTATGTGTATTTCTGCATTGTTCGTCCTAGTATAACACGTATTTGTATATCTGCATAGTTCGTCTTAGTATACAACTTATGTGTATCTCTGCATAGTTCGTCTTAGTATAAAACGTATTTGTTTCTCTCCATAGTTCGTCACAGTATGCAACTTATTTGTTTCTCTGCATAGTTCGTCACAGTATAAAACTGATTTATATCTCTGCATAGTTCGGCAAAGTATATAAAACTGACTTGTATGTCTGCATAGTTCGTCTTAGTATAAAATGTATTTGTATCTCTGCATAGTTCGTCACAGTATTAAACTGATTTATATCTCTGCATAGTTCGTCACAGTATATAAAACTGATTTGTATGCCTGCATAGTTCGTCTTAGTATAAAATGTATTTGTATCTCTGCATAGTTCGTCACAGTATGCAACTTATTTGTTTCTCTGCATAGTTCGTCACAGTATGCAACTTATTTGTTTCTCTGCATAGTTCGTCACAGTATAAAACTGATTTATATCTCTGCATAGTTCGTCACAGTATATAAAACTGATTTGTATGTCTGCATAGATCGTCTTAGTATAAAACGTGTGTATCTCTCTGCGTAGTTCGTCTTAGTATTAAACTTGTGTATCTCTCTGCATAGTTCGTCTTAATATTAAACTTATTAATATCTCTGGTTTGCTCCTCTAAATATTAAACTTATTTATCAGTTGCACACGAAGTATAAACATTTGTCTGTTTTGTCGTTGTTTGTTGAACGTATGGCTTTGACCTAGACCGGAAGGGGTTATTTTCACCCCAAGACATTGAAGTCCCTATATACATGATATACTGCCGCGATGAGCATGCTGGGTGTGACAAAGCTTGATGTGTTATAGGGTCCGGGTTAGCCTTAGAACAGATTGTATGTCATATAACGAAGAAAACAAAACACGTAACGCTAACCTTTATATTAAACACGATAGACTTTTCTGTGTATGTATAAATTATGTTTTATTTGTCGTATCCATCAAAATAATTACAGCATAATCAAAATGACAATAAATTAAAGGAGACCACCAGGCAAAGAACACATTATTATATGTTTTGGTACCATTCTGTGATATCCAATATATACCCAATATTTTGCAAATGGTTGTGTAATTCATAAACAAAGCAATTAATTTCCACCACTTACTGAACCACTGCTATTTCAGACCGCATGAACCCATGCTTTAGAATGGTGATGGGTTTCCAATTATATTTTTTTCTTTCTGGAAACATATTTTTGTGAACTTGTTGATGGAATGGAATACTAAAGATGATACCTTTCTTTAATAAGAATATTATGTTTGGGTGGTGGTACCCTTTGACCAACTCATTTACAGAACAAAAATAATGTGTATTTTATTTATTTATTTCACATATTTATACAGAGTAACCTGAATTTAGCATATAAAAATAGAACTGTAATCAATAATCAATACAAATGAAATCATACAAGTAAAAGCTGATCTTCCACAGGGCTCTGTCTTCTGACAAATAACATAATTATACACAATGTATTATCTAGTATAATCATGACTTACAATAAATAAACAAAATTTAATGTTTAATGTTTAAAACAATGTTTTGAGTGTATATAATTTAAATACTAGAAGAAAAACAATTATGTAAGCTATAAAACACCATGTCCTGTATAGTAAATTAATCAATAATAAAACCATGACTACTAAAACAACAAATCACAAGCGTGCATAATGGACATACTTGGACACATTCTCCTATACAAACGTAATCACACTCATACACTCACATAATCAAGCAACACATGCGTAAAACTCTCATGCAATAAGATGAAAAATATACTGATCACTATTTATCATAATGAAGAGTCGCATTTATCCACACAACAAGCAGCATATGTCCAAATGCACGTGTTATTAAACAAAAACAAAATTATAATGCGACGCGTAGAAGAATACAATACAATTATACTTGTACGCATAACTCGCTGACATTTAAAACGTATGGGTGTTTCGTTTGAGGGCGTTCTTAAATATAAATAATGAGTCAGCTGTACGGCATTTATCGGATAAGGCATTCCACGTTACTCACATGGACTCATCACAGATGGCACATAATGACCTTAAAATTTAACGGAAACATAAAGATGCCTGAGTGGTGAGCGAAGTGGAAAAGGGCGTTTATGTGTAAGCATAATATTTGTTTGGCGATGAAAATTTGTATAATAAATGTCGTTAAGGTGTTGGCTGGGGTTTCAAACTCCAGGGTTTCGAATATGATGGGTACAGACTTTGAAGGATTGCTGTGACGATGGTGTTGTGTACCTCAGGGACCGCGGGAAGGTTTTGAAAGTGGAGGGGGGCTGACCTCATTTGGGCTGTTATTATAGTTATTATTTTGTGCTTATGTATTTCTTTGTTTTAAGCCAAAAAAAGTGTGGGGGGGGGGGGGGCTGCAGCACCCCAGCCCTCCCCCCCCCCCCCCCGGTTCCGCGGCCCCTGTACATTAAAGTAGTACCTTAAACAATTACAGTACTTTAAACATGTTAATAATCACGATCCTACAGTATAACCGTTATGATGAGGCAAGTTTGGTGCTACTCTTGTTTATTTAAATGTTGTGTTTGTTGTTGATTTGTTTTTGCTGTCGATGTCGTTGCTGACATAGCCGTTATTTTTGTTGTTGATTGGGATGGTGGTGGTGATGGCGTGTGTAGGTGTAATGGAGGTGATGTTGATGGTGGTGGTGGTGGTGGTGAAGATGGCAGTGATTATGATGATGATGGTGCTGATAGTAACGGTGTTGATGGCGGTGGTAGTGATGGTAATGCTGAAGGTCACTGTGGTAGTGGTGGTGATGTGGGGAGGTGGTGTTTGTTATGGTCATAATAAGGTCATCATATACATGTTGGTATTTGTGGCAATTTGAATACAGAAGGTATCCATTTCATGCGACTAATTTGTCAGAAGTTATATCACTTATTGTCCGAGTTCGACTGTGGTGAATTTATTTTTCCCCTATCGCGAACTATACTCCGCAAAAAAAGAAACTGGACACTTGTTTGGGACCAAATATTTCGTATTCATTAACGATAAAATGTATGATATTGTATATCAAATTAAAGATAAAATTACCCTCTTTAATATTCGCATAAAATCCAGATGAAATCATTCATGCATGACGTGTCACGGTCAATTAACCACACCAAGGTCTGTTTTCAAAAATAGCAAAAATGGAACATCCACTCAACCATATAAATGTTGATAAGCATAATCTAAAATGCTATATTCATGAGATGGCATAATTTTTCATTACAAATGTGACCTTTTCTATCTTCATCTCAATAAAGATTATAAATGAAGACAAATTGTGAACGTTATAGATGTTATTTTCATCCAAAAGTAACAAAATGGGGAATTCCATGGCAAAGCTTTATTAGTCAAAACCACAGTTTGTGCCCTTATTTCAGCATGAAAATGGTGTAAATTCTTTTCAAGAATTCTACCGTCGTCCAAAGATCTTCAAAACCTGAAGTCACCCTTGGTGAAACAGTTGGACAGTCTTTTAATGACATTTCTCTAGGTAAATATGGTTAAAATTGCAGGGGACACATGAAATAGACAAGCTTCATGCCTCTTATACAGACCAGTATGATAATGCTCTCATAACCTGGCCCTGTTTTATTGACAAATTTGTATGTCCAGAGTTTGTTCATAACAATAAAGTTGAATAATGTCATAGTTTACTTGCCCCGCTCATCTTGATTTAAGTGAAACGCTTACTATCATTTCAGTCGAATGGTGTGGTCCTCCATTGTTTTGCTATTTTCGAAAACAGACCTTGCTATTGTTAATTGACCATGGCATTTCATGCATGAACGATTACACATTTAAGTTATACCCTGCATGTAGAGGAATAAATTCCCTTTAATTTGATATATGATCATGTACACTTTGTCGTACATTACTAGGAAATATTTCAACTTATACAAGTGTCCAGTTTCTTTTTTTGCGGAGTATAGTTCGGAATGACCCGCTCCTGGTCGCTAGATGGCGCCAAATTTGAAAAATCGACTTTACGAACGAGAGTCACTGCATGGAAAGAGTTGCAATTAATTGCAAGTCAAAAAGTATGCACATTTGAACCATCAGATATTTGCACTTAGTCACTTGCAATTAATTACAACTTTACATTAATATTAATAATAATAAATTATATGTATATCTGCATTTCTAAGCCCATTATTATTAACCTTGGTCATTAGGTACATGTCAAACCCGCACAAGTAAAATGCGAACCGTTTCAACTCCACGGGGAGCGTACTAGCCCAACGGCCCAACGGGTGCTGAAGGCTTATTAAAGGACAATGAAACCCAAGCAACATGTTGCTTACATACACTAGAAGAGATTAGAAGGAATAATCACTGAAAGTTATAGAGCATAATCGGGCAAGAAACAATAAAACTATGGCTCTTTGAGGATATCCATTTATTCCTATGGGGAGCTCAAATTGGCAACGCCCTCAGATAAGCTCTTGATATGTTATGTATAAATGCGTTCTAAACATATATTGAACTCAAACGAAGGGTAAACATACATTTTGAGAAAATGAATAACATTTAAATTGTCTGTACAAAACACATGGGGAGTAGTCCACAATTTTGCCAGAGTGCGTTGCCTATTTGAGTCACTACTAGAAATAAATGGCTATTTTCAAAGAGCCATAGTTTTCTTATGTCTTTACCGATTGTTCTCAAATTTTCAGGGACTATTCATCCTATGTAGTGTCTTATAGTGTATCTAACAATTTGTCTGGATTGCATTGTCCTTTAACACCCATCCAAGTACCCAATTATACTCCTTGGTAGAGAGCAGCAATGTGAATTAATTGTCTTGCTGAAGGACAAATGCGATGGGCGTACTCCGGGTTCGAACTGGTAATCTCCCGCTTGAAAAGCGAGCGCTCTACCACTCTAGCCAAACCACATTCTCCACATCCACAATCTATTGCATCTCTTTTTGCAATGGTGCTCAGGGTAGGAGCTCACTTGCACAGTGAATATTTTGGAGTTGTAACAAGAGCGGGCAATAATATTTTTCACGAAGGGTGACAATAATTCACCACCCTGGCAATCCACGTACACGTCACTGAAATAGTTCAGACAGGGGAAGCGGTGCCGGCTGATAAGGGGGGCAAAACACTGTAATATTAAATCCGGGATATTAAACTTGTACATTTGTATAGTAAAATTATACGTAATTACAGCAGTTGTGTCACGTATGGAGACATGCTCGAAAATACGTTTAATATCCGCGTTGTTACTGTCTGTTGAAATGCGTATTGTTACTGAATGACAGTATATGTAAAATTTATGAAAGGACGATTTGAATACAAGTCTAGATTGTTCGAAATAAATAACAATTTCCAGAAGAGTCATTCAAGTTATTGAAAAGAAATGGTATCATAACAAGCACTAATCGATCACGATTGGCTTTATTCATGCGGTACAATACCCTCTCTTCTAAAAGCGGTAAGTACTGTAGTATAGGTTTAAATAAACCAACCCTTATTTCTAACCAAACCCTATTGAGGTCAACCCTAACCATAACCATAATGTGTACTAAAATAGATAACGCGGAGACAGAATCCTTTGAGCAATAATGTCGTGTCGCAATTGTTGGTTCCCCTCCACTGCAGTTTGAACACCAATACAATATATCATAAACACACCAATACGGATAAGACAGAATTCGATATAGAATTGAAAACATACATTAATTGTGTTTAATTGTAATCATGACGATGGTATACTAAATGTACTAGTATATTATTTGCTCGTGCAAATTACTGGAAAGTCGACCGGCCGTGAAACTAAATATATCATGCATCACAAAATCAATGTTACAATATACTACAGTATTACAAAGCATTATAATGATAACAAAATACATGCAACTATTAGCATAATTAATCTAAAAGGGGAAGAAAAGAAAAACAACACGAGAAGCAGGGAGAATTGTGAGCCTCCGAAAAAAGGTTCGTATTATCTGGTATTATGTTAATGCTGATTATTTAGTTCACAGACTTGACACTTTTGTTCAGGCAGAACATTACTTAGCGCGTGCAAAGGTTGAATAATTATGGTCCAACTCTGACTCCAGCTTTTTAGGAGAGTAAGAGACCAAGCTATCGCAAAATCTCCGCTCTAAAAATGTTTACCAGACTATGTTATTTGTTGGTTTATTTTCTTTTCTTAACTGAAAGACACACCACTCACTATTTTGTTTTGAGATAACACATATTTTGTCAAAGGGTGGTGGAAAACCAATTAATGACCCATCTAGCTTCCGTGGCATATCTCTAACCACTACTATTTCAAAGCTGTTAGAGTTGATAATTAAGCCTTACATAGTGAAGCCACTCTTACATGCAAATGTTCCGGACGAACTACAGTTTGGTTTTCAGCCCGCAAGGTCCTGCATGCTTACATCTATGGTATTACATCTGTCCATAGAGAATAATACTTTGAGAAAATATCCCACTTTCCTGGCGTTGTTAGGTGCACAAAAGGCATTTGATCGCGTTTGGCACGAGGGTTTGTTTATGAAGCTGGAGGACTCTCCAATCCTTCCAACCATTACGACTTTGTTAGCTGCAATGTACAAAGGTGCTTGTAGTAATGTGTTTTGGAAGGGCTCTATGAGTGCTCCCATTCTGCAAGGAAAAGGGGGCCGGCAAGGGGGCATTTTATCTCCTACACTATATGTTCTTTTTGTTGATGGTCTGATTAAGACTCTACGCAGGTTTGGGGTGTTCTTTTCTTAATCGTTATGGTAGGGTTGTTGTTCTTGCTGACGATGTTGCCTTGCTAGCACATTCCCCGACTGAACTTCAGGCTATGCTCAAATGTACCGAGGTCTATGCTGCCCGTTGGAGGTATTGTATTAATCCTTCTAAGAGTGCTGTTTTAATTTACAACCCGGGAAAGTCTGCTCCTTCAACTTTTTGTATAAGCGGGAAGCAGATCCCAGTAGTAGCTCATCACCCTCACCTTGGCATTATTGAGTATTCTACTTCATTTGATCATGCTGCAAGGATCATATCCAAAGGTTTCAGCACTCTCTTTTCCATTATTGGTTCTAACTCTTCCAATACTACCTTCCTTCCTCACACTCTGGCTAGGCTCTGGTCCACTTTCTGTGTTCCACGCATGCTCTATGGTTCACCTCTTTAAAACCTCACAAAAGGTCTCTTGCTAGTATTGATGCTTCGCAATTTCAATTATTTCAGAGGCTTTTGGGCATCCCGAACTCCGCGGCTAGTGAGTCGGTTTTTCTCTTGACGGGCCTTCTTCCTTTGTCGCGTGAGGTCCACATTGATACTCTCCTTTTTATTGGCCAGGTACTTCGTCTTGATCATCACAGATTTGAGTTCCGTACTTTTCTTCAAGCCCTATCTGATCCTACTCCGCTTCTTGTTCATTGGTCTAATCTTCTTACCCTTTACAACCTACCTTCCTTTGCTATTCTAGTTTCAAATAACTTTAATTATGGCTCGTGGAAATTGCATTGTCGGCAATTAGTATGTAATGTGCACCTACAATGCGTGTTACTAGCCATCAATACCAAGTCATCTCTTTCATTGTGGATGAGTCAGATCTCCCTTCCTCCGTTATCTCTTCTGTATCCCTCTTCTCTCCCTTCTCATCTCCGTTTTGCTATTAAACTGCGCTCACAATTATTAACTCAGACTTTTCTTACACAAAGACGGCTTCTAGCTTACTCTTGGTAAGTACCTTGATGGTACGTGTAGGCTCTGCTCTCTTGCTGTATAAGACACTGTTCATCTTCTTGCAGCTTGTCCTGTCCTTATTTCTTACCGCTTGGCCTTTTTTAAGCCGTGTTCGCGCCTTAGGTCTCCCACCTTGTGTGCTCCAGGCTTTTGATGGAGGTGATCCGGTGACCATGACATTAAATATCCTTTCCCCCCTCACTTGTTTATCCACATTAGACTCTTCTCGTTTAATTTCTCTATGTTTGCAATATATTTTGAAAATGTATAATGTGCGTGTTCGTTATTTATAATTGCTGTTTCTATGCTACACTGTCCAATTTTGACTTGTCCTTCGCTTTGCAGTTCGCTGCTGATCTCCGCACATCGGGGGAATAAATACTAGAAGATCTAGACCTGATCATATTCAAATTATTCCGAGTGAATCTATTACAGTAATACCTGCCTATAATGACCATCTAAGTTAGATTGAAAGGGTGGTCACGCTAGGCAGGGACATTTACATGCAAACTAATTTATATCGATAGTTAATGATACTTATGGGCAGGTGGTCGCTAGATCACGTTTGACTGGAGAACGGAAATTATTCTTCTAGTTCATGAATAACTCATTTTGTGTAAGATTGGAGGGGGTGGTTAGTTGTTTTATTTCAACTTTATACACAAAGTATCAAGTGTCCGCTTCCCGCAGCTAACTACATGTAGCTATTGTGTACAGCAGGGCCGTGAAAAGGCTGGGGCACAACAATCTTCATAAAATGACACAGTGCGTCTATTATTATGACTATCAAAGAAGAAAGGAAAAGGAAAAAAATTACAAAATGCTTGGTCTGACGTTTTCGCGGAGTGGCGACAATGAAGCCATTGGGCCGTAAATAATCGATATCTTTGAGGGCTGTTCAACGTGTGTACATTTATACCTGAGTGAAATAAACTGTCATAATCACCTGAATGCACACAAGAATATAAGATTACTACGGGGTAAAGATTATAACTGCACAGTGCATAGGAGATCAAAGTACACTTGCCTCTACTACCAACTATATTGCGGTGGATATTAAGTGTATTATTAGGAAGATTACCATGCTGCAAGAAGTAAAACGTTAACAGTTCATATGTTCAGACTATTATCATGATTGTCAACGGAAAACTTGTTGCAGATACCAGCATGTTAACGAAACAATATAACATTATATTGTAGATAGTTATAATTTTAGTACCAAGAGAGCCTCAATTGAGTTATACTACATAACTACACTGCGCAAACGTGTATGTGTTCAGTAAAAACTTGTTGCGGGCAAATGTTTATTACTGTGCCTTGGAAATACCAGCGTTTTTATCTCAGGATGTTAAAATTTACTACTTGATAGTGAACAAAACAAGACGAAAATGCTGTATCCAAATCTAAACGTGTATATATACCGTGCTTGCCTGTGCATATAAATTGATCGGGCCACCTATATCTCGTAATCTGAACTAACTTCAAAGCCGGCCTCTTCTCAGTCTGATTAGGCACGGAACAAGGCGTACGACAATTGGACTATCGATTCGAAGCCCGCGGCATCGGACTAATTACAGAGTGTGGTACCAAGGACGTATTAGTCACACTACATAGATTCATATACGTGGGCCTGTGGTCGAACCAACCTCGGTTTATAATGGAGAGCTTCTGTAGATACGCGTGCATTTTGACTGTTTTATTTCTTCACAAAGGTAAGATGAATATAATGCTATATAATGTTATAATACAAACTAATGTGATGTAATAGTATTATGTAATATGTTAAGTTTATTCAAGGTCTCATGTTGGTGTGTAATATATGTAATTCATCACACAAATCGTGAAGTTGCACAATATTACTCATTTATTATAACAATTAATATAAAATTTTCAAGTTCAAGTTCAAGTTTATTTTACATCTCGTTAAAAAGTACAAACACATATATGCATTGAAAAGCAAAGAAAAACACAATAAAAATAAATAAATATATACAAGCACCACTACAAAAAGGGGTCTCAATTCAATAAATGTAGAATTCTGTCTTGATGGACGGGATATCAAACTATGTCGTTATAATTTGTTCTAATCCCCAAGACAACTCCTTTTATGTTATACGTATTCTATGTTCATATTAATTCTCTTTGTCAAACTACTGTATGTTTTAAGAATTGTTTTGCTCTCAAGCTGCGATCGTATAGGGTGTGATATTAGAACAATCGCACGTGAACAATGTAGCCCTAATCACAATGTTATCTTATGTCAATCAAACCAGTTAATATTTGCACTAGTTCTCTTAAAGGGATCTAGTATCATTGTCCAAATAATCAAAATCCAATTTGAATTATAACGGTTCTCTCAAACGTTGTTGTGTTCGTGTTAACAATAGCAGCATGGGACAGGATTAGGTTTTTCGAATTTTCCTTTCGTTACAAAATATTTACGATTAAAGTGTTTTGATGGTAAACTATCACCTGGATAGTCGTAATCGTATACAAAGTCAGTGCAATGAGTTAGTGAGTTCCACTTTGTGTTTTTGCTCATTACTTGGCCATAAAACGTCCAGTTAACGTGTAATGTTCACTCAATACCCAGTGGACATATCAAATTTCAACAGTTGGGTGGGGATTGGGTAATAACACTATGTATTGTATTATCCATTCATCACTCTTTGCACCTGTCACCAGAGTTACTAGATCCCTTTAAAGTACGGCAAAGTGATACAACCTGTACTAGTCCCTGACCTCTATCTCCGATAATAACTGGTTCAAGATGAGTCTATCTAGGTAGTTGTGTACGATAACATAATTAACATACGCCAATTAAAGTGTGTGTTCACACAGTAGATTCTAACTTATCAGGCACGGGTTCAACAAGCGCCATATAACTCTGAACCAATACAATACAATTATTTATTTTATTTACTTATTAATGTGGTACATATATTCTTGTATTCAAAAGAATTACACATACAAAAGATTTGTCACTAATTTAACTCCTGCTTGGTTGGATGTAAAAGCAAATGATTCGGACTTAAAAATAAGCTCTATGATTTAGAAGCACAACCCCGCGTTCTGGGTAAATATCATACACATAATAGCTTTGATTGACTCTACCCCACGCAACATAAGTATGCCCATGATCAGTCAGTAACCGAACATGGTGGCTAAGCGGTTATAGTGTCCGCCCCATTCACGGGAGGTCTCAGATTCGAACCCAGATCGGGTCATACCAAAGACTTTAAACAAATTGTACCTTCTGCCTTTTAGCCAGGCGCTCGGCAGTTATAAAATGGAGACGGGAATGTTAATCACACGAGTCATCCGAGGACTAGCCACCCCCCCCCCCCCCCCCCCCCAACCCCCTTCTGTAGCTTTCGCTACATTTAGTAGACGTTTGTCCTAGGGCTAATGAATTGGAGATAGGCGACGCCGTATGTGCCACAAATTGGCACGGGAGGAACTTTAACATTTAAAACTAATCAGTGAGTAATTGGTTTACCCCAAGTTAAAGGTGCTTTTCGGATCGCTATTACATCCGTGGAATAACTATAATGTAATGACTAGCGAGTCAAATTGGCCAAAATACAGCCCTCAAAATTGTTAGATCTATTGCACATGAGTTGAATCATTTCCCGCCCTTACCCTGATTGGAACCCTGTGTTCACACATCATCATGTATCGGGTGTATGACATTAATTGTGCTATGCCTAATTCCACACAAAAGCATGACTAATCCCGCGCGGGGTGTTTCACAAAGATCCCAAGTTTAAGTTAACGCTAAGTTTTACTTTAAAGTTAGGGAAAGCCATTTATAATTTCAGAACTAGACATATTCAAGAGCCCAAAACGCGAATATTGATAACTTTCAACACAATTTTACATCAATAACGTCAAGTCTCTTTGATAGAAGAAAATGTATTATGGTTTTAATCAAATGCTAGGCCTGTTTGGCTAAGTCTTTCTACAATGGTAACAAAGAAACGAATTGCTTTTCATAATTCATGCGTCAAACTTAGTGTAGAGTTCGACTAATTGATATCTTTGTGAAACACCCCCCGGTGTGTTGGCATAGTGTGCACACTGACTCAACCCATTGTGAAGCTGCACCCCCGTTGTGTTGGCACAGTGTACACACTGAATCAACCCACTGTGAAACACCCCTGGTGTGTTGGCATGGTGTGCACACTGACTCAACCATGATTGTGAAACACCCCCGGTGTGTTGGCATAGTGTGCACACTGACTCAAACCATTTTCCACATATCATGCTGTATAATAATTATGGTCTATTGTCAGTTTTGGTATATCGATCGCTGTTCTTTACAACCCTGACTCTGCACAGTGTGACCCCGATTTTGAAGAGCATTGTGCGCTGACATCTCACCCAAACAATGCCACATTGCTCTATGCCCGAGGCATTCCCGCATTATGAACTGTCAACAAAATATGTCCCAATTGATATTGCACCATCATATTCATGTCGCAATATGATTATGTGTTGTTAAAATGAAACCAAAATCTACAACATGAGTACCAACATCATATTATATAAATAACAAACGAATTATAACCGACACAAATAAAAACAAGTTTTAAAAAAACCATGCACTAATAAACTAATCAATCTGAAGTGAAAAAAAAATGAATATAAAAATACAATGACAAAATAAAAAAAGGTAATATTAGACCACATCTTCAACAAAATACACCATCTTATCAATCATCATGTTTAATCAATGACAAAGAATCCAATCAATATAACCGCCATATAACACTCTGAAGTAAAGCAAATTAAATACACACAAAATTAAAATACAAAATAAATACAATATGAGAAAAGACAAAGATAGGGGCAGGAATTTAACATGACATGACTCATGACTTTATGCATTCGTATGCGTCACGTCAGTCACGAGATAATGTCTTCTATTGCATACTCGTATACATATTTATAAGAAAGCGTCTTTCATTGTTTTAAAGGGATCAAGTAACTTGTTGGCAAGTGAAAAAAGGAATGAGTGATTGATAAATTTGTGTATCGGAGTGATCTGATATGTCCACAAAGTAATGTGTTAAAAGTTCACGTTATTTAGATGTTTGGGGGCTGAGATATGAGCAAAAATGCAAAGTGATATTCACTTAATCATTGTACTTACTTTATACACTGCATGAAATTATCCCGTAGACAATTTCATATCTGAACACTTCAATCGTAAATATCTTTTAAACGAAATGAAAAAAAACCCTGTCCCATGATTTTAGTGTTAATATGAATATGATAAGGTGTAAAGGAACCAGTAGAATTACAAGACAGTACGTTTTTGAAGTTTGGACAATGTTACCAAGTCTCTTTAAGGATAATTGGCAGAATTTGTGCAGGCGGTTCAATTCCTGTGAAATGATTGATAGTTGTCATTTGTTATTCCTGGTACCAGCAGATTTTGCAAAATATACTTTCTTTAAAAGAAAATATGAAAGGCTAATCAGGGGCGTCGATCACGGGGGGATGGGGGGGATATATCCCCCCAATATTTGAGGTGGGGGGGGGGGGGGGGGATGGCCTCTATTATCATCCCTCCCCCCCCCCCCCCCAATATTTGGGAGGGTAAAAACAAAAACAAAAAAAGTTTCTTATATCGTATGTCTTATGTTAGAAAGTCCTTACTCATTCCTCCATAAGCAAAAGAAGTGCGATCCGCCCTTTGGTTTTCTGCAAACTTGATTTCATTAAATGTGTTTATCTATAACACGGTAACTCAGAAACAAGTTTATAAAACGTGAAATTGATGCCTTAGGTATGCTCCAGATTGCACAATTTCAAGCCCCAAAATGCAAAAGCTTCACACCCACCCCCCCCCCCCCCCCAGGCGCGGATCTACGGGGGAGGGGGGGGGGGCGTTTAGGGGGTTTAACCCCCCCCCCCCTTTGGGCTGCCAAGTGAAAATGCGATGTGCATAGCCAAACGCCATCATGGGTTTAACCCCCCCCCCTCCCCCCCCCCCCCCCCCCCCCTTGGGCTGCCAAGTGAAAATGTGATGTGCATATAAAAACGCCATCATTGTGTCCAGACCCACACAGTATCCGTATCGTCATTGGGTCAACCCCCCCCCCCCCCCCTTAGCAAAATAGCCCACCAAAAATCGCCTCGCCGCTACGCGGCTCGTGGACGATGCTCCGCATCGTCATTGGGTCAAACCCCCCCCTTAGCAAAAAAGCCAAACAATAATCACCTCGCCGCTACGCGGCTCGTGGACGATGCTCCGCATCGTCATTGGGTCAACCCCCCCCCCCCCTTAGCAAAATAGCCACAAAAAAAATCGCTATTGTACCGATAATTTTATTCAAAGCTAATTCGAATTCGAACTTCACATTGTGCGTTTTCTAACCAGTCGGACATGTCGGGACGAATTCCGTTGCAAAATGACAAATTAGATTACGCCAATTTTGAATTGAATGACTATTGTTCATTTAGAGGGTTAGGGTTAGTAAATGACTAAATCAAATGTAGCAATTGCAGTTTCGTGACTTCGCTCGGGACGAAATTGAAATTAGCATTGTATGAATTTGATTGACGATAGTTTGAAAATGGATCGGAAAACCTATATCATTCGGTCAGGATGTTGCTTTATTTACATTGTTTTGATGTGTTTATCTTTGATATAATATTCATCGCTTCTCGTTAAGAAATAAGTCATATATATATATATATATATATATATATCTATCTATATATCTATTTGTAAACCGTTGCCCTTGCTCTTGTTTGTATTATGTACACTGTTAAAAAAAACAGTAGATTTTACAGGAAAAAAAATACAGAATCATTCTGTAAATTGTTCTAACTGGAAATTTCCTTTAATTTAACAGAAAAGATCTCTAAAAGAAAAGAAGAAAGTTTTTTTTTACTGGAACTTGTTATGCTTACAGACCCCACGTACTGATTTTCTGTAATTTTACTGAGTGCTTCGTGAAATAAAATAATCCTCATATTTTAAGGAAAGATCTGTTTTCTTACAAAATTCATTTGAGAATCATCGTAGCCGCAGACCATCTGTAGTTTTAAAGAATAATTCTAAAGGAAACGAAATAATTGTTTTTCAACAGAATCTGTCATTTATTTTACTTTAAATAAAAAGAAGAAAAGTCATTTTGCAGAAAATTGTTATGCTTACAGACCCCATGTACCGATTTTCTGTAATTTCACAGAGTGCTTCGTGGAATAAAGTAATCCTCATTTTTAAAAGAAAGATCTGTTTTCTTAAAAAAATTGTTTTGTGAATCATTTTTGCCGCAGACCATCTGTAATTTTACAGAATAATTTTAAAAGAAACGAAATAGCTGTTTTTCAACATAATTTTTCAATTATTTTACTTAAAAAGAAAAGAAGAACTGTTTTTTACAGGAAATGTGTATGCTTACAGTACTGATTTTCTGTTATTTTACAGAGTACTTCGTGAAATAAAGAAATCCACATTTTTAAAAGAAACATCTGTTTTCTTACAAAATTATGTTGTGAATCATTGTAGACGCAAACCATCTATAATTTTAAATAACAATTCTAAAAGAAACGAAATAACTGGATTCCAACACAATTTTGCATTTATTTTACTTTAAATAAAAAGAAGAAATTTTTTTTTGCAGAAAATTGTTTTGCTTACAGACCCCATGTACCGATTTTCTGTAATTTCACAGATTGCTTTATGGAATAACGTAATCCTCATTTTTAAAGGAAAGATCTGTTTTCTTACAAAATTGTTTTGTGAATCATTGTTGCCGCAGACCATCTATAATTTTAAATAACAATTCTAAAAGAAACGAAATAACTGGATTCCAACACAATTTTGCATTTATTTTACTTTAAATAAAACGAAGAAATTTTTTTTTGCAGAAAATTGTTTTGCTTACAGACCCGATGTACCGATTTTCTGTAATTTCACAGATTGCTTTATGGAATAACGTAATCCTCATTTTTAAAGGAAAGATCTGTTTTCTTACAAAATTGTTTTGTGAATCATTGTTGCCGCAGACCATCTGTAATTTTAAATAATAATTCTAAAAGAACCGAAATAGCTGTTTTTCAACATAATTTTTCAATTATTTTACTTAAAAAGAAAAGAAGAACTGTTTTTTTACAGGAAATTTGTACGCTTACAGTACCGATTTTCTGTGATTTAACAGAGTGCTTCCTGATATAAAAGCAATCCTCAGATTTTAAGGAAAGATCTGTTTTCTTACAAAATTGCTTTGAGAATCATCATAGCCGCAGACCATCTGTAATTTTAAAGAATAAATCTAAAGGAAACGAAATAACTGGTTTTCAACTTAATTTATCATTTATTTTACTTTAAATAAAAAGAAGAAAAGTCATTTTGCAGAAAATTGTTATGCTTACAGACCCAATGTACCGATTTTCTGTAATTTCACAGAGTGCTTAGTGAAATAAAGTAATCCTCATTTTTAAAGGAAAGATCTGTTTTCTTACAACATTATTTTGTGAATCATTGTAGACGCAAACCATCTATAATTTTAAATAACAATTTTAAACAAACGAAATAACTGGTTTCCAACATAACTTTGCATTTATTTTACTTTAAATAAAAAGAAGAAAAGTTATTTTGCAGAAATTTGTTTTGCTTACAGACCCCATGTACCGATTTTCTGTAATTTCACAGAGTGCTTTATGGAATTACGTAATCCTCATTTTTAAAGGAAAGGTCTGTTTTCAAAAAGCTAGGACTATAACGTGCGGTGTGCCACAGGTGTCAGTAACATTGTTTTAACTTATATTTAACTAGTTATCTTGTTGTACTGACTACTTTGAGTTTAGATTGTTTGCAGACGATTCAATATTTTCATACTTTTGATGAGAGTCAAAATGAAATAGATTCACATTAAGTTAATGAGCAATTAAATGCAGTTCAAAATGGTGTAATGCTAATAAACTCACTATTAATTTAAAGAAAACTAATTATATGATTATCCAAAGCAAAATACAGGTTACCTTGTTGTACTGACTACTTTGAGTTTAGATTGTTTGCAGACGATTCAATATTGTCATACTTTTGATGAGAGTCGAAAGGAAATAGATTCAAATTAACTTAATGAGCGATTAAATGCAGTTCAAAATGGTGTAATGCTAATAAACTCACTATTAATTTAAAGAAAACTAATTATATGATTATCCAAAGCAAAATACAGGTAATTAATGAAAACGGTGTCCTTAACTGTCTGGTACAGATATGAATCATGTTAATGTTGTAATTGTGGCATCTTTTCTAGGAGTTGAAATTGATAGTATACATTGATTTGGAAAAATTACATTGACTTTGTAAATAAGTGTGTTCGTAGAAAAGTGCGTTAGCTATTTAAATTGAGATATTTTGTGCCTCAGTATATTCTTGTGCCTTTGTATGAATCATTTATACAACTTCAAATTCTCTATGGAATTGAGGTATGGGGAAGCAGTTCTAAATCTCACTTGTATTCATTTAGCTCAACAAATGGCTATGCGAGCTATTATTTCAATTTCAATTTTATTTCCAATGATATAAAAACATCAACATTACGAAAAAATCAAGTGAACAATTAATATCACATTATTACATAGATCTATACGGCGGGGTAATATCAATACTATATAACAGTATGATTAATAAAATAAAAGTCCACAAAGCTTGAAGAAAGGACAGCCCGTTGTAAGTATACTTTGATAATTATTACATTTTCATTATTGGGAAAATCCTCGAAACCACTGTTTAAACAATTGGGGATGTAAGATGATTTTAGTTTGCATGAACTTGCAGTTTCAACTTTTGTATATGATTTGTACTTTACCACACTCATTATTAGAATATTGTCAGATGTTACACCATACTTATGAAACAAGACTTTGTTGGACCAAAGCTTTGGAATAGCTTACCCCAGAAGATTAAAGAACAAAAAACAAGATATTCATTTCATAAGACCCTCACAATTTATTTGTTGAACAAATACATCTTTTGCATAAGTTATTATTTAATTTCAAGAATTATTATATCAGCTTTTGTAATACTTGATAATAAAGAGAACCGATCTCGACAAACACCTGTGCTAACTTTCGGTTCTCTACCCATCAGAGCCTAAGGCCCACATATTTGTGGTTTGGTAGTCCTACACTTAAACAAGAAGAAGACTAGTTATGTGAAGTGTACAGAAAGAAAGAGCATAAATTCCTCTATTTTTAGATCCCTATTTTGTTACTCTACCTGCTTTAGTTGATTTTTTTATTATTGCGTAAATCACTATAATTTAGAAAAATCCTTAAATTGGCAACACATTGTAATATTTTAACCAGAACGTCAATGACGTAGCGCTCATCCGCCATCTCGCAACATCAAATATCGCAAATTTCATGTGGTACACTTTTCAACTGGTCAAAAAATAAAAATTTGATGCCCTGGAAGGGACATAAAAATAAAACAAATAAAAATTAGAGTGACAAAAATATAAATTTGACGCCCCGGAAGGGACATGGGAAAAAAATAATAATAAAAAAAAAAAAAAAAAAAAAAAAAAAAATTTAAAAATAATAATAATAAATAAATAAAACAATTCCAAAAAAAATAAATAAATAAATAAAAAAAAAAAAAAAAAAATCAAATAAAAAATAATAATAATAAATAAAAAAATGAATACAAAAAAAATTAATTAAAAAAATAAATAAAAAAAAAATAGAAAAAAAATTACCATAATTAATTAATGGAGAAAAATTTCAAAATTCTGTGTAGAAGTTTAGTGTACCAAAGTTAGCTCTACCAGATAAAGCAAACCAAATCAAAATCGGTCGAGAAATGAAGGAGAAGAAGCATTTTTTGTGATTTCGAATAAATTTGCATAAATTAACATAGATAATGAATTTCATGATTCTGTGTAGAAGTTTTAAATCCCCCTCCTAGCCCTATTAGCTAAACCAAACAGAATGAAAATCGGTCAAGAAATGAGGAAGAAGCAATTTTTGTTATTTTTGGAATAAATTTGCATAAATGACCATAATTAATTAATGGAGAAAAATTTCAAAATTCTGTGTAGAACTTTAGTGTACCAAAGTTAGCTCTACCAGATAAAGCAAACCAAATCAAAATCGGTCGAGAAATGAAGGAGAAGAAGCATTTTTTGTGATTTCGAATAAATTTGCATAAATTACCATAGATAATGAATTTCACGATTCTGTGTAGAAATTTTAAATCCCCCTCCTAGCCCTATCATATGAAACAATCAGAATCAAAATCGGTTGAAAAATAACGAAGAAAAAGCATTTTGAAAACTGTGGACGGACGGACGGACGGAAGGACGGACGGACGACGGACGCCACGCCATGGCATAAGCTCATCGGGCCATTCGGGCCGGATGAGCTAAAAACAGATATTGGCCTTCAAATTGGCAACTTTGCAGCAAAGTCACTTCATATATTTTGTCTTAAATGGTCATTACTAAATATTTTCCACCTATTTTTATGTCATTGATCGGTCAACAAAATTTAGGAGTTGCCAATTTGTAGAGGAAAACAATGATCAGATTTGCCTTAAAATAGCTCTCGTCCTTGGTGGGTTAACAACAATTTTAACTTTTGTATAAATATAAAATAATAGTTTACAGTTCGTATTTTAATAATTTGCCTTGGATGTATGTTTTAATGTACATACGATATCGTTTTTGTTGTTGTTAATACACTTCAAACTTCAAACATGGGACATATGGCCCCACAAGGGTACACCCACCTAGAACCCACTTAATGAAACCATATGGGGCCATCTGGGTGCCCAGATAATGAAACCATATGGGCAGCCCATAATGCTGGTTCCATAATCGATCCCCACGCTATCCCCATTGCTATCGGGAAATTCATGATCGATTATGAACAATTGTAAGTGAATGTAAATTTCTTTCTTTCTTTTTGTAATTAATTCTTTTGAAAGCATTGTTATCATGTCCTTGTTGTTGAATATAATTCATAAACATGTAAATAACAATTGTATATTGTGTTATGAATTTGATTTGAAGGCTAATCATTTCAGAATCAACTCTCTGCAAATACTAACCACTAAAAACCCGCATACCTAGAAGATGTGTATATATATGGAACCGATTACATAAAATGTTAGTAGGAAAGGTAGGATGTTAGAATGATAGGCTTAGGATAGGCATAGGATTATAAGTAGGCATAGGATTACAGAATTAGGATTAGGTTAGGGACGTGAATAAGTAGAATGAAGCTCACCACAAGTGCGCCATATTTCATTTTTGTGATATGGATTGAATTTCTTTTTTTTTTAAGAAGAAATTGTTTTTATCACATACAGATATTTTATAAAAACAGAAAAGTAGTAAATTGCAATAAAATGTATGCAGTAAAATTACAGGAGTTCTCGAGACTCTGCTGCAAGTACATATCTGTTTTTTTAAAGAAGAAATTGTATTTATCACACACAGATTGTCTGTTAAAAACAGATAAGTAGTAAATTGCGAAAAGAATTGTGCAGTAAAATTACAGGAGTCCTCGAGACTCTGCTGCAAGTACTTTTCTGTTATTTTAAAGAAGAAATTGTATTTATCACACACAGATTGTCTGTTAAAAACAGATAAGTAGTAAATTGCGAAAAGAAGTATGCAGTAAACTTACAGGACATCTCGAGACTCTGCTGCAAAGCACTTTTCTGTATTTTTACTGAGAAATTTTCTAACAGTGTACCATGCTAGTTTCAGAATGCGAATCTGTTTTTAAAATTGTATCATCTATTTGTAACATTCGAATTTATCTGAATAAATAAATTTGATTTTTTACAATAAAAATGTAGACCTCCGTACCTAGGCCTACATGAACGTTTCATGAAATGGAACTGACCTTTGAAATCTAACGCCTGGTTTAAAAAGAAATTAAATTCGTTAAATTATGTTGCATGTAGTGATTATATAATCCCAACCATATCCCCCAAACATTGCCAACATGCACGATGGTTCGTTATTTGGATGTGCAGTTTCGTCACAGTCAAACCATGGCGTACCTAAGAGGATGGGGTAAAGGGGGGGGGGGGGGGGGGGGCTTTAGGGGGCACATGAAGCACGGGGGCACGGAATTTGTGGCTCATGTCCACCGTTAATTGTACCCCAAAAACAAAAAAGGCTTACAATTTAAACAATAATAAAGAAATACAAAGCGGCCTTCATCATCATTCTTACAACGTTACGTCACTGCACTTACAAAGAGCCAAGCTAACATTATCGTGTTTAATGTTATAATCATATTTAATTATGCGTTCTTTTCTTTTGTACGTATTTCGATTCAGTTTCATCACAGACAGCACCAGCAAGCACCCCACCTTCAGTAAGCATCAAACAGTGCGGAGCCGCGGAACCACCCTACCAGAATGCCGACACATTCACACCGAGTCCAGCGGGGGGCTGCGCCATCGGTGTCCCGGACAACTACACAAATTTCGTACTGGAATGTCAGGTGACAGGCGTCGCGGAGGAGGTGGGTATACATCATAAAGGACTCTATTTTGTTTTAAAAAGTAAAAGAAAATCAAGAAGTAGTCAATTTTTGGCACACTTTGTCTACTATTCTATAAATTATTTAATTGTGTAATTTTGTTTGTTGAGGAGGTATAGTGGGTTCAATCCTCACCCGAGTCCACTGCTAAACGATGTAGGGGTATAGGCCTATCTTTTGGACCCGTGGTCTCTCTTTATGAAGAGCTTTCTTTCAAAAGGCGCTAAATCCACCTTTTCAACTTTTGAGGTTAACAGTTTTCTTTGTCCAAATGTGTACACTTATCAATTGGAATATGACAATTCAACTTTCTTTAATTTTGAGTAAGGTATTGGTCGTAACATGTGGATTTTATAGCTAACGATTTTGTTAGTTTGTCCGTTAATCTATTTTGTACAATATATCTTTACGAACCGTGTCCATCGTATGGTACAGAAACACAGAGAAAGGAGAAGTAGAAGCGCCCTCGAGAATGAAGGAACCCAGAGAAGATGGGACTGTTGACGACACAGTTACTGTCACGGAAGAGATAGCGCGAATTACAGCCTCCAATATGTATTTGCTAACGATTTGTGTTAGTTTGTACCATAATCTTTACGAACCGTGGTCTTTTGCACAGATATCCATAGTATAGTATGGTACATAGGCGTGGAGAGAGACGAAGAAGAATCTCCCCCACGGGCGCAGAAACCAAGAGAACGTGTGACATTTAACGTCACAGTTACTGTTACGAAAGAAATGGCGCGAATTACAGCCTCCGAGATGTTATTGCTAACGATGTTGTTGTTCTTCTGTTTCGGTACATTCCACCATCGCGGTGTATTTTTGTGTAGGTGTGTCCGTAAATCTATGTTCTTATAATATATCTTTACGAACCGTGGTCTTTTGTACAGGCGTCCATCGTGTGGTACAGAGGAGAAGAGAAAGAAGCGGTAGAGGCGCCCTCAACGAAGAAGGAACCCACAGAAGATGGGACCTTTGACGTCACAGTTACTGTCACGGAAGAGATAGCGCGAATTACAACTGTCGAGATGTACTCATGTGTTGCCATGGGAACGGAGACGAGCGATACTGCTACAGAAATGATTACAATCTACAGAATAAGTGGTACGCTTATTAAAAAGAATTAAATGTAACCATTGCACATGCTGTACATATTGTTCTGTTAGGATACTCATTTATTTTCAAAGCATCGTTAGAAACATGTCTTCTCGAATATAATTGTGTAAACATGTAGTTCATTGCTTTATAGCAAAAGGCATTTTTAAACAATACTTGTATTTCATACTATACCATCAGTAAATATTTAGACGATATACTTAATCGAAGATTATTGGTGATCACTGACAAACGATGTTTTAAGATATAGTAAGATGTAATGTTGTGTTTTCTTGTTTATAAAAAGACAATTCTCGTATTGGGTACGAAATTGTTTTGAAAAAACCTACTATGGCGAATGTGGCGAATGCGCATTAATTGACGTCTAAAGCCCAAAGCACATAATAACCGACTCGATCAAATGCGCCGGTCGGGAGTTAATCGGAAGGCAGTCGGGACCAATTCAACATGTTGAATCGGGTCCGACTGATCGGGCCCGACTCTAGTCTGACTGAAAACCGATTGGATCGGGTCGAGTCGGTCATATTCGGCTCTGTGGGCGTTGGGCTTTATTGTGACATTGCGGAAATGGGGAGGCATTTAAACCCCTCCTCGTACCCCGCTCCTTTTCCACTCCCAGGCGTTTTCGCTTACTGTTACTGCTAACTACTGACATAACTACCATCACTTATAGTCGTATATTTCATTTTGAGTATCACTAATAACGCCATGATGTTTAAACCATTATCATCTGTTCTGACCACGCTGACTGGACACTGGAGGCTGCCGGGTTTTCCAACTGTACTATACATACAAATTCATCTGACCTGCACTAACAGCGGGTAATGAAGCAGCATATTCTAAACCCGCTTACGTAACCTGCTTTTTGTTAGTGCACGCTCCAATGCGCTCAGATGACGTTTCACGGGGTACCGTACATATGAAAACATGACAACCTCCAGTGGTCAGTCAAGAAGGATAATAGTGGTTAAAACAAAATTATTTCCATTAATAGTGATATCCTTGATGAAATACGACAGAGGGGACATCAATTATATAATTATCATTATCAGTAAACATGATAAAAGCAAGCGACAATTCCAGCATTGAATGTCCCTTAAATCACTTTCACCTTATGTAATCATATCATCACTGTTTTCATATTTCCTCTAGTTACTGAGGAAGTAGTGGATGTGACGACGGGCTACAAGTTCGCGGGTCATCCAGTCTACTTGACGAGTAAGATATTTTCTTCTCAATTTATTTCTACATTTACAAATAATTTGCCTTTAATACCATTCTATATTCCGTAATTCTTAAGATTTGAGTATGTTGAAATTTGAATTCATAATAAACCTATTGCCTGCTGAAACGTGGTTGGTCATGCTTTAATCATGGATAGTACTAGTACTATCCATGCTTTAATCATACGTTGGTTAAAACATCTACCAGGGAATCTGTTAATAATTTGTATCATCCATATTTCATCGTGTGAATTAATGTTGAGACATTGATCGGTTGTTGTAGCTCCCTCTCCAGGCAAATCCGCCAGTGAATACACTATTCAAAGCAGTGTTTATAGCATTGGCAGTAAGGTAATTCAACGCATGTGTGTAGCTTGGATCAGTATCTGTTTATCGGAATTATTGTGAAATCGATGACTAACTCATCCAGTGGCGTATCGACGGGGGGCACGTGCCCGGGCCCCTCCCCCCAATAATTTGGAAAAGACAAGAGAAGACATAAGGGGACATTATTTGAAAAAACAAAGAAATACATAAGGTGTGCCCCCAAACTCGTCTTCGAATTCTACTACGAAAATATGATGATTCCTGTATCACCTCTATAGTGTAATGTGGTTTCTAAAATATCTTCTTTGTCTCATTCTGAATATTGCATACAGTCCTGGTCCTGGCATTCGTCCTGATCGTGTGCCTGATCATCTACGGGTTGTATAGGTGTAAGAAGAGCAACGAAGGAAGCTACCCGATCCATGAGCCCAGCAAGCTGGAGAAGGAACGCGACGAACACGGCAAACTCGTCGTCGAATTCTACGCGTAGTGAATGTAGTTAACAACTGAAATTATTAAATAGACATGGGCGTAGATCTGCAATTGATACCTATTCATCATGGTGGATGATCTATTTATTCATCTCCCCTGATGAATAGGTATAACGTAATTATTTACGCCCATGTATAGAGATCTAGGCCCCGTTGCAGAAAGAGATACAATCGATTGTAAGTTACGATTAATCGTAAGTCAGATCACGTGTTCTAGATGCGCGTAAACGCGTAAACTTTCTGACTTACGATCAATCGTAACTTACAATCGATTGTATCTCTTTCTGCAACGGGGCCCTTGTAACTTTAGAATATTACGTAGAAATGAACGAGCATTTAAAATTGCCGCCAGTCGTATCACCATTGACGAGCAACTCGTGAAAGATTTTGTATAATAATATAATAATAAGGATACACTTATTTTCCTTTTAGTTGCCCCGAAACAATTTCTCGTAGTTGTTTTTACGAATTCATGAATGACTTTTTAGAGGCCAAATATGTTGTCCTGGTATTCATTCTGTCAGGTTAAAACCCATATGACTGCTTTATGATTAAGACAAAATCGTTCACGAACAGATTACAATGGGGGAACTCGCAAAATATTGACGACTCAAAAGTCGGAACAAAGTTCAAACTGCCACAGCTTGTTTGCTGCTCTTCGAATCCGTTATTGCTCAATTTTGCGATGTGATAGCTACATTGACTTTCTAGCATGGAAGTACTCTGCAAATTTCTTTCTGTATAATATAAATTGTGTTTTGCCCATTAACGACTCAGGCTATAAACTTGTAGTTATTAAAATGTATATTAAGAAATAAGGGTTTATAATGTTCGTTGTGTGTCCCAATGGGTTAATTGTTCAGGACGGAGTGATTTTACTACAACATGTATTTTCGGGACTAGTCCTGAACGGGTTAAAAAAAATGGTTTATGATGTTCGTTGTGTGTCCCAATTGCAAGTCTGTAATATGATTGTGTTTGCAAAATTTAATTCCATATGTGTAAGAATAGGGACGAAGTTACTCGTCCAACGAGCCAAACACATTGTGCAAGAATAGGTATCAGTCGAGAAAACTCCCAACATGACTGGCTGTACGCAACCGCGTTCAAAAAAGGCGTCAAAAGGGTATAATTTTCAACTACATGGCGTCGCCGGACAGAAGTCTCGAGGCCGTCGTAGCACTATAACATATGCTTTAGCTACCATGGTGTGTATTTCTTTTTTTTTAGAAAGGTATATAAGTTGTATGTAAATAATGTATTAATTTCTGAGAGGGTAACATGCAATAAATAGTGCCTTCGTTGTTGGTGGTGGACGGTATAAATGGTATATAATCACGTTATTTATACTCCGTATTTCATGCGTACAACAGGAGTAATATGAACAATGATGCAAACAAATGTAAATGTGGATCTACCATCATTTGCAAAAGTTTAAGACCACCTGGGAATGTGTGGGTATTTCAATAATTTGGACTGCATTCTTTTGTCTCATTGAATGACTACATAACATGTATACTACAGTGGTCAGTAGCACAAGAGTAATGGTCAGCGAAAAAATTATCATTTTTATTTTTGGGCTCCATTTTCGGGGCTCCATTTTTGGGGGCTACTTTTCCAACTTTCGGGGTCTACAAATTTCCGGGCTCTTATTCGCATTTCAGGGGCTATTAATAAGCTGTTATGCTGTAAGTGATCATGGCATTTTATCACAATCCAAACAGAAAAATCCCACAAAAAATCTCGTATATCAAACAAATCAAATTAAAATTAAAAAAAATTCAGGGGAGAATTTTTTTTTTCGGGGGCGAATTTGGGTATTTCAGAGGTGAATTCGCCCGCCGCCCCCGTATATTTTGTCGCTGGTAATGGTATAAGCCCAGCAGTTCAAGTGTGATACAAAGGTTATGCGTTAACAAATAAAAGTATGTCTGAAAAATAAATATGTTTAACTTTGTTGTGTTTTTTAAAATTTGTATTGCATTTTGGAAGGGTGGTCTTAAACTTTTGCAAATGATGGTACTAACTTTGTTTACATGTGCATAAACTGACGAAGGGTTACTAACATTTATATTTATATGATATATGCCCGCTGTGTGATGTTTGAAAATCCAATGGTAACCGAGCATGAGCGAAAATGCAAATACATATTCAGTTACGTATTGCATCCGGTAGATACTTCCCTATCCGAACAGTACAATAATATATATATCTTTAGCGAAAGTGTAATTTGGAAAAACCGAACAGGTCCATGCTTATATTGGTAATACAAATAATTGTATGTATGTGAGATATGTGGATTTGTACAATGTTACTCTATAGTTCCTTAGTTTAAAGGCATCTATAATGTTACTTTTTCTTTCTGGTTACTTGAACATTGAGTGTTTGTAACCTTGTGTTTTTTTTTTTTAATAATATAAGTATGGTAGCAGTTTTGTCTCCTGTTATTTCTACTTTGTTATTGAGGTATTACCATGGGATTAGAGGCAGTTTTTCGGGGGGCTAAGGTCTTTAGCCCGAATAATTATCTTTCCCGCCTTTTCATCTAACAAGCAAAACAAACATAATGGAGGATATTTCACAACAGGCACAACATCAGCAGACGGCAACATATTCCTTTAAATGTTTACGTCAGATGGTTTTGTGGGTAGGTAAAGACATTTTAAAAGCCGCATATATCGTTCATCTAAGTAAAATACAAAATGATGATGGTATCTACGCAATTAGATACACCACATTATAACTATTTATAAAATACAACCACGTGATGCTATTTCCCCGCATTACCTATTTATGCATGTTTTCTACTGTCACCAAAAGTGCACTATGTTAAAGGGATAGTTGAGTTTTGGTAGAGAGGGCGCTAGACTACTTATTTTTGTTGTGAGGTAATGAAAAACTGAGTGTAAAATTTGAAAAAGCATAATATTTAAATAATAAAATCATCTTTGTTTGATCAAAATAGGTTCAGAGACGGCTGAAATATCCATAAATATAACAATTTGTAATAAAGCTGGGGCCACAGATTTATTAGAGAATTTTGAACCAGCCGTTACAAATTTTAAAAAATGCTTCCTCTTTTCAAAAAGTTACAAAATAGGTATTTAAATAATTGTTGGTTATTTCTCTATCTAATCACTATTTCAACAAAACATCACATGCACAATATTTTATTAAAAATGGTTGAAACCGATGAATGTTTAGAGAGCGCCCTCTTACGTTTAACGGCTCTTTTTGAATGATAACGTGATCTTTACTACGTCATTTGTAATTTTGTGTTCCTTTCTAGTTATAACTATTAGTTTCTAATGTAATGATGCAGGTTTTGGTTACTAAAATTCAGTTTCACCAAAACTGTACTCTCCTTACCAGAACTCAACTATCCCTTTAAGTAAATATTGTAGGTTACCACACAGTATTATGTAATTGTATGGTATATGGTCAATTGTATTGGATATTAACATACGCATGCGGGTTATATAGTATCCAGTGTGTAATATGTTATCATCGTTTCTGTTTTTTAACTGCCAAAGACAAAAAAGTCATTTAAATTTCTTTACCAAAATCAGACAACATTAGCTAAGATATTGAATTTATATGAAAATAGAAATATTTACCTGATTATAATTATTTTATCCGAATGTGAGATTATTTTCCTGGAATATTAGCGTTGTTCCTGAATATTCTTGTTTTCATAACTTTCGGGGTTGTACCTTTTACTTCAACCTAGTTCGTCTTTGGTACTGAACTTACTGAAGCATTAAGTTGGTACTAATTATGATACCATCATGTTGCTTGTCAAAGAAAGCAATTCTAAAGAATTATAAAAAACAAAATGTTCTGTACACACCGTTGGCCTTTTCATATATTATTGTTCATGTGATATATATTACTGAAATTATATAACTGAGGTGGAGTTAAGTTGCTTTGTTTTTAGTTTTGCTTATCTGTGTGTCAATTGATGTTGAATGCGAAGTGTAACTTCACTTTTTTGGTGCAGTTGTTGTTTTATTGCTCCTTCATTTACAATTCTGGATATTTCCGCCAGTAAGTCACCTTCCTTCTACAATTTACATTGAATATCTTAACCCCACGACTTTCAAAAAGAAGAATTTATATTATGCTTAATCACATCCAAAATATTAAACTAACATTATATTGATAATACACAATACATAAAGGGTAACACTAAACTTGGTTTTTGGACTAGTTCATTTTCGTTCTCTATCCACACTTTGTGTACAAAATGTATAGCACGGTGTTCTCAGAAAGGGTGTATGCACTTAATATCGAATTATATACAGTAGAGTTTTCATATTAACAAGTCGGAATTCTCTACTTGAACTTTTTGTCACAATATTATAACCCGACGTCTCCGGTAAATTTATGTTCTTGATCGGCCAAGTCAATGATTAATTGTGGCCCATGGTAACGATCAATAAGCTGATGGAATTTTTCAGGTAAAGAACGATTTGACCGGTTATGGAGAATAATATCGGTCTTTTTTACTGGGTCTATATTGGTTATTAAATTGTGCATCATCATCATCATCATCTAGACAGGAGTGTAGGGTAGCCCTGTAGATCTCCCGGTCATAAACACGTTGATAGCATTCCTTTTACTGACTGTGCACAGCATGCGCGCATGGAAGTCAAACGATATCAAATCTTGTATTTAACCAAACAATATCCAGGCCATGCATGATATTGTAAAAGCAATAACAAGTTTGCCTGATCAAAAATATTTAAACAAATGTACCAGTTCTGTTCAAGATGTCTGAAAAGCGCCCTCTCGTGTGAGCGTCTGCAAATTAAACAAAAAACGGCAATTGTAAGCTATCTTTCTACTACCTACGCTAAAGCATGGTATAAAACGATAATTAGTGATTCTTAATGATAATTGACAATTATTTTTGACAGGCAAAGATTCTGGTCATATTGCTAATGAGATTTTTTTAAACATTGTTTTTGTGGCTGTGTTTCATTATCCAGTTCTACTGTCTGCAATCAATCAACACTTGTAAAAAGTTGAGTACCGTTTTAGCTGATACTGATGATAGCACAATGTGTTATTCAATAGCAATGCATTGCACTATGTGTGGGTTTTATATTAGTCATGTATCTCTCGTGCAAATGCATGTAAACAAAATAATAATCTATGCATGTTGAGATAAGAAGTACAAATAGTTTTATACATTACTCATTTATGATGTTAGTACACAATAACCTTTAACACAATTCGGAGACCGAATGTACATCAAGTATAAGCCGACTGAACAATTCTCAGGAATACAAAATGCCTGTTTGGGATATAGTACGGTGGGCTTATTTGGGGTAGGGACGAAACTGTGTATTTAATTTTGTTGAATCTCTTAAATTGTGTTGAATTTTCCTATCATGTTTTTCTTCATAACTTCATCATCGCAAAAGAATATAATTGAACATTTTAGGATACCAAATAAGTTATCAAATAAGTCATTTATATTTCTGGTCGGGATATCAAAAAAATATTACCGATATTGCAATTAATAGCATCATCCCGTATACACTGTATAAACATTTATTTTGAATCGAATCAAAGTCTATCGAATTCAATTAACTAGTGATTCCGAGTTTCACGAGAGCCTAGAACTAGAACTGTAACTTTAACCAGAACTTCAACCCCTATATCCCCATATGGCTGCGCCACTCGTGATCACATTGCGTGCGAAAGATTAATTTAACTTTGGACCCGACGCGCAGACGCTTGAAGAGCCATCTTTCCATTAATAAAACATGATAAAAACGAGTGTTAGTTCTCAATGATAAGACACTTCAATATTAAGATTGATTTGAAATTTGTTTCACGTTAGTGGCAAACTAGAATATTCTGGTCATAATATATTGACACTTCAGATGAAAAGTTGTTTGTGGCTGTTTTATTATTCGTTCTCGGTTTTTGTGATAACTCAATGTATGTATTTTTAATGTAATGTATTTTTGGTCAAGTGGAGGTGCTACCCCCCCCCCCCCCCCCGCCCCATACCATGTTTTACATTGAGTATACATAGTATCAATTAAACATTGTACCAGACGCGCAAAAGATAAACGAGTTGTTTACAGTATGATGTTCATCTTATCTTTATAATTGTGTATTTTTCATTTCAATTACCACTTTATTACTCATACATTTCAAGAAAATGATAACGCAACTAATAATACTCGCCATTATGCATAAAGCCCCAGTCCGATAGTGACGACTTCACAGGCACCCTACGGCTACAGAGATCATTGTGGAGTAATTGTTTTCTTCGGTCTGATTATTTTTTTCAATGTTTTTACAGTTATAACAACTGTGTACATTAACCATACGATTATAAGTCATATTCATGATGCTTCTTCCCAACATTCCCGTATCTTCAATGTGTTAGGCTATTTGGAAAGAGAAAGTGTCTTGTAGAGTATCTGTAGTAATGATGTTGTATCGTAAAGCTGTTCAGCATATTAACGATTCGATTCATCGCATTTGATTGTTATTTATTCGAATCAAAAAGTGAACTTTGATTTTCGGCGGAAAATTCGCCACCATGGGACTGGGGTGTGCCGCGTATTGGCTTGGTAAAATCAACTAATCTATGTTTAAGTAAACATGCAGTAGTTAACATCATATTTTTATTTTGACTTGTATTTGTCTAGTACATTCTACTGTATCCATGGTATCCGTATAAGATGTGTTTACCAATTTAGTCAACTAGTGCATGTTCTAAAAATGAATTCAAAGTTCGCACGCCAGCAGATATATCTTTCTGCTTCTTTTGTACTTGGAAAGCATATCTGATTTTACTAACATTCTCCAAATAATAAGGGAACTATTATTTAGTACACACTTACGTGACAGGAATAAAATAAAAAACGGAACAACACCTTCATACTTATCTTGCATCACGCCCTGACACAACATGGCGGGAATGAGGTTGGCGAGTTTTCTTCTCATGGGCTTCTTACTCCAAACAGGTACGTTTTCCACTCTTACAAACGCTTTATATTATCATGAAAAGGTTATGTTAAATAAGAACAGAATGGACACAAATTTATGCCCTTTGTTTCAATTGTAAAATAGTGAGATTGGCATATTATCAGAACGATGCTTATGTCACTAAAATGCATTAACTTGCCTTGAATAAATAAAAAAATCCTATACAAAAAACATTTTAACAAAAATGTACCATTATAACTATGAACACCATGATGGATGCCTTTTGGTGTACAGTCGTCTCGAATAAGAAAAGTTCGGAAACTCAAGTTTGATCGATCATATCTCTCATATTTTTTAATTAGCATATTCGAAATTGGTGTCACAATAAAGCCTCATTATATACCTTTTCAAACGGTGCATTATGTGTAGTGATTATGCAATTGGGGCGATTGCAGTAGCCCAGAGAATAGGGGGAGGCAGGAAGTGAAATGTCGCAAAATGGCTCAATGCATTTAATTTACGAGTGCATGACTGTGCTGACCAGTTTTTTTAAAAGTTCACTTTCTATTGAATACTGCCACCCTTTCCATTCATCAACATCATTGGAATTTGATACCATTTTAATGCAAATGATCTCTTCATTACGATGGCATATTAATCGTAAGGATTATGCAAATGGGTGTGTGCAGCGAACCGGAATATAGAGATGGGTCAAGTGTGAAATCAAACAAAAAGATATGGAGTTGACACAAAATCAGAGCGTTGCATTTTTTTTCGAGCTTTTGGGAGGATTTTTTAGCATTTCAAATAAAATATTCATGATTCAAATTGATATCAACGGAACGCCCAACAACTCTTCTGTATGAAAATGTAAAATTTATAATGATTTTAGTAAAGGGCGGCTGCAGGGAGATGAATGTGGGGGAGCCTCAAAAGTGACCCATTTCAAAACGCTCTGATTTCAAGGCACAACTGAGTCACTATTCATGCGTTTTCAATTGAATTCTTCTCATTCATGGCCAACTCATTCAAGTCGCATTACATCCTCCACACAATGGTAAAAGACACCGACAACAAATCAGAGCGTTTCGAAATGGGTCACTTTTGAGGCTTCCCCACATTCATCTCCCTGCAGCCGCCCTTTACAAAAATCATTATAAATTTCACATTTTCATACAGAAGAGTTGTTGGGCTTTCCGTTGATATCAATTTGAATCATGAATATTTCATTTGAAATGCTAAAAAATCTTCCCAAAAGCTCGAAAAAATGCAACGCTCTGATTTGTTGTCAACTCCATATTTTTTGTCTGATCTCACACTCGACCCATCTCCATATTCCGGTTTGCTGCGCACAACCCATTTGCCTAATCATTACGATCAATATGTCATCGTAATGAAAAGATAATTTCCATTAAAATGGTATCAAATTCCAATGATTTTGATGAATGGAAAGGGTGGCAGTATTCAATAGAAAGTGAACTTTTAAAAAACTGGTCAGCACAGTCATGCACTCGTAAATTGAATGCATTGAGCCATTTTGCGACATTTCACTTCCTGCCTCCCCCTATTTTCTAGGCTACTGCAATCGCCCCAATTGCATAATCACTACACATAATGCATCGTTTGAAAGGTATATAATGAGGCTTTATTGTGACACCAATTTCGAATATGCTTATTAAAAAATACAAGAGATATGATCGATCAAACTTGAGTTTCCGAACTTTTTTTGAGGGGTTTAGTTTTTAAATTGTTTATTGGAATGAACCTAATTATAGAATAATATGCCCGGGTATGTCTCCTCACATTATCTGCGTGTACGCACGATGATGACGATCGTTCAATTTCACGAAATACGGACAATTTCGCGTGTGTACTCGACACAAATCGTGGAAATGAAAACATGACGTTGTTCCCGGAGATGAAAGGGGAAGAACTACATGAACAAGAAGTTTACGTAACATAAAATTAGAGCACCTTTTCGTAAAGGGCTACAAGTTCTGGTTTTACCTGTGTATATTAAATCTTTAAAAAGAGGTATCCTGGTTATTGTGTACTATGCAAACAAAAAAGAGGTATACCAATTTGAACCTGTTCTTGTTTTAAATAGGGGGAATATTTGGCTAATAATGTACTCAATACGCCACAAAAAAGGTATTTCGTTTTACCTCGAGAACCGTTATGTGTCTTAACCTTGTATGAAGTGACACCGCCTGGGGAATATGAACAAATGAGTATCATTGTTCAGCGATCCACAATCTACTATATTAAGTTTTACAAGCGTTATTAGTGAAGTATTGCGACTTGTTGATTACAGCTAAATAACAGTAATGTGAAACGCCCCACATAATCAACATGAAAAAATAAGCTTTCCTCACCTACCAGGTGAACGAATATATCATATCTTAAAAGGTTAAAGAGATCCAGTAACTTTGTGAAAAGTCAATCTCACTTCTCAAACTTTTCTTGTACCTTGTTGTTTGGCTTATACCCAGGGAGCAAAGGGGGGTTTACAGACATGGAATGTTATAAAAGGTTGGGGCCCATAATTGTCTTCTTGAACCTTGTAGAAGCACAACCTAGGTGCACAGCTTCACGAACTAGCTACTGGAAGTCCACAAAACACATATGAAGGATGTTACCCCTTTGTACGTTAAAAGCGCCTTAAATCCTATAGGGTTCACGAAGTTTCTACTCTGTCATTTTCAAGATTACACCAATACGCATGCTGCTATCATCGCAATTCTTTGGATATGTGTTCCAAATATATGTGTGCATCTTTTGCTACAAAATTTTGCCTTTTTATGTCACGTGTTTTTATATGCCACGTGTTAGACATAGACAATGAAATGTTCACATACTCTTATGGACAACAATTTATGGAAATGTTTCAGATTATAGAATGACACATTTTATATCTGTTAAAATGTAAACTAAATATTGAATGGCATTTAAAATGATACACTGGCAAAACAAATAAAATTATGATAAAACAATATAAAGCAAACTAATTTGAAACAAGGAACACACATATGAGTAATAATTATAATGACAATGAGGTGGCTGCTATATAGCGAACGTTCTGCCTATGTGACGCTCGCGGCGCATCATTAGTTTAGTACCAGTCAGAGTCCCAGGCAATAATTCGGAGGATAATGCATACTGTAATAAATCCAGCACACAAGTACACATTCAACTCTCCGGGGAGTCTTCCAACCTGGCACCTTGTATGCGAAAACAGTGCTAAAGAATCACCGTCCATCCTTCCGGGAACTCTCTGGTTCCGAACCCGGGACATCATGATTGGAAGGCATGTATCCTTCCAATCGTTATTACAAGCAAAACCTTCATAATATAGTGCAGGCCTTTGTAACATTTTGTTTAGGTCTAGAAAGATACATGAAATTACCAGAAAATCAATAATGTTTACAATGATTATATACCATTATGATTTCTTTTTTATTTGTGTATAATATTTCAAACAAATACATTTTGTTGTTA
>JBAMJV010002312.1:0-222567 GCA_037951105.1 Echinarachnius parma | reverse complement strand
CAATGTTTGTCTTTCGTGAGGTAGACGAAATATATACAGTAGAACAATTTAAGTAATTGTAATCCATAGTTGCGGCCTCTGTGGATTCAAGATTTTCAATTGTTCTACCGCACTCGCGGGAGAGCTAACAATTACAAGGATCGCCTATTCTTGAACTAGGCATTCGAAATTTACGTGGCACTGCATTGAAAGACGAATACACGTTGATGAATTGGGGATTATATCCAAAACCTCTTGCAACTTAAAAAATATGTCTTACAGATTACAGAATACATATTGATAGCACGTTTAAATATGCCAAAGGCCATATAAATACATTTGAATGAACCCCATCACTAAAACAAGATCAAACAGGGCTTCCACTTACACCCGTCTCGAAAATAGCCGAATGCAGAGGAACCAATATGAGCGCATGGCATAGCGACAGGGCACACACAAACACACACACACACACACACATTCACCTATGGTCATGCGTCATGAGGTCGCCTCCTTTTGCGTTATGGAGCAGTCACACGATGCTTGCGACGACCTGCAACAGTCTGCAACAAGACAAAAGAACTTATGAAGGGCCGATCATGTTCGAAATAACTAGACGTTACATCAGAATGCAAATATCGCAATACATTCGGTATTATTCCCAATTATAGCCATAAATAGGTTGTGTTTATTACATTTCGGCTAAAATAAACCTTACATGTTATTTACCGTGTTTAATAAGCATCATAAGCCTGGTTTTGGGTTGTCGATCGAACAATAGCACGACTGGTCAGTGTGCCGTCAGACTAGAGCCACGCTCTAGCCACGATCTAGACAATAGCTGATCACAATCACTGGAATGTATCTGCAAAATGTCTTTTGTCCAATGAGGATCTGAATGGGGAGATTATCTCACATGTGTCAATAGATATCCTTCCATGAATGCACAGACAATAGCTCGCTGAACAAAAGACTAGGTCGGCAAAAGACCCACGACCGACCCACGACCGCTTTTGCGTTCTGCTCTTTTGTTTAGGGAGCCATTGTATGTCCATGCATGGGAGGATATCCTTTCACCTATGTGCGATAATCGTCATTTAATCATCGTTCGGACAATGCTTCGCCTCCCACTGCCAAATTTATGAATGGGGATTATGGGGATTAGGAGCGGCGCGAGAGCGTAGCTATATGTGACGGGGGTATCACGAGGAACGCATGCGCCGTGTGTTCTCGTCGCAAGGTTTTGAACATCAAAATATCGGTTCAAAATCTGTTGCGATCAAAACAATAGAGGAGAGAGAGAGAGTATGCGGTGATTGCGGTTATTGCGGTGGCTTCATCTCACCCTATTGACCTATTGAAATTGCATCCATGGCAAATATTCATGGTTTGGTAGACAATACTTAATCCTGAATACTTCAGGCAAGTCTCGTCGCATGCGGTGATTGCGGTGACCTATTGAAATCGTATCAATGGCAACGATGCATGGTTTGGTAGGCAATGATTTATCCTGAATACTCCAGGCAAGCCTCCAAATATTTCTGCTTTTCATCAAAAGTTATTTATTCTCATTACACACCCTCACCATTGAAAGGGAGGTATTCAACCGACAGGTTTGTATTGTCATGATTGGGATCGGCATCCACATGACAGCGAAGGGGGGGGGGGGGGGGGGGGGGGGGGGTCTCGGCTCTTGCGCTCTTGGGCCCAAGATTCTCCTTCATGTCCCACAGTTGTTATTTTTGTTGTTTTTCTAACTTGTTTACCGCGGTAATTTATATTTGGCCCATTTTGGGTCTTTGTATGAGCTAAAAGCCAAAAGTTTGCACCCCGTCCTATGTTTATGTTTTGCAACATTTTTCTTTGTTATGGCTCCATACTCAGGTTAATTTCATATAAGCTTGGTGCACCAATAGGGTTGCCCACCGCTAGTAAGCTCCCCGGGGAGAAGAGGATGTGTACAAGGTAATTGTGCGGGTCTGACGCTTAGAGGCTATTCGGCGCGATAAATAAGAAATACTATTATTATTAATTATTATTAAATATTATTGTTATTATTATCATTATTACTATTATAATTATTATTAGTATTATTATTATTAGTAGTAGTAGTAGTATTCCATAATTTGTGCATCGTATACACCATATCAATATAAGAGCAGAGAGATCCTTGAATTGCGAAACATTTTGTGAGTGTTCATTGTATAGCTGCAGTGAGTTTGTATAACGCGATGATGTATTACAGACTTTGACACTATCCGCCTTTCATATACGCACGTGACTAATCGCAAGCTGTTGCAGGTCGTCGCAAGCATCGTGTGACTGCTCCATTTCAAGCCGATTTGAGATCCTGCAAAATAATGTATATTGTCCTCTACATGCAGTTATGGCGCCCAATACACACATACAACTGACCTTTACGTCTAATTTTGTGCAGCGATCGTGTCGTATGGGTTCATTTATAACATTTACGTACGGAAATACAATTCTGAAAGTGGAAGCTCATTTTTTTTAAGACAACTTTGACGAGTCGATCTTCAACATTCAGAGGCATCTGTGGGGTAATTTAACGGATGACATTTGTATCCAATATGTATTCTGTAATCTGTAAGACATATTTGTTAAGTTGCAAGAGGTTTTGGATATAATCCCCAATGCATCAACGTGTATTTCGTCTTTCAAAACAGGCAGCGTAAAATTTTCCGAAATTGCCAGATACGCATCGGCGATCCTTTTGTAATTTGTTCCGCTCTCCCCGCCGTGAGCGATGTTAAACACGGTACAAAAAAAACATTCGCAAAAAATAGAGGCATCGGACAATCCCCAGGGGCCAAATGTGGAGGCGCAAAGGACCCCTTTATCCACGGGTACACCCCGGGAGACTCATATTTTTCGATTTGTTACATTCTCCTCTAAATATTCATATGTCCGGTCTCGGACTCGAGACCGGACTCGAGTCCGTTTGTGCCGGACTCGGACTCGGACTCGGACTCGAAGGTTCATGACTCGGTCTCGGACTCGGGGCCCGTGACTCGATGACTCGGCGACGAGTCCGGCACGAGACCGGGGAATTTTGGCGCTAATGCAGTTTCGTATCCAAACGGATATCTCAGTTTCCACTCTTTCCACTATTTATTATTTATTTATTTATTTATTTATTTATTTATTTATTTATTTATTCATTTATTTATTTATTTATTTATTTATTTTTTTTTTCAGTTATTTATTTTTTTTTAAATTTATTTATTCATTCATTCATTCATTTTTGTATTTATTTTTGTATTTATCTTTCTATTTATTTATTTATTTATTTATTTATTTATTTATTTATTTATTTATTTATTTATTTATTTATATTTGCACATGTGCCGGACTCGGACTCGGAAGGCCGGACTCGGACTTGGACTCGGACTCGGACTGACTGGACTCGGACACATCACTGGATTTAATTTTCGGATTAATGAACCCTATTTTATTTTAGGACTAATGAACCTTCGGAATAACGAACCTTCGGAATAACGAACCTTCGGAATAAGAACCCGATATTTTTGTTCGGATAAACAAACCTTCGGAATAACGAACCCTCGGAATAACGAACCTTCGGAATAACGAACCTTCGGAATAACGAACCTTCGGAATAACGAACCTTCGGAATAACTGAACCTTCGGAATAACGAACCTTCGGAATAACGGACTGTAACCAAATAATGCACGTGAAATGTTTGGGATCGATGACTACTCGCATTACTGCATGTTTGTCTATACACACGATACACAAATAATGCACGTGAAATGTTTGGGATCGATGACTGCTCACATTTCTGCAGATCTATACACACAAGAACACACACCAACAGCACGTACTAACGTCTGCATCGATGAGATTTTATTAACTTATGGTATGGTCACACGATACTTGCGACGACCTGCAACAGCTTGCGATTGGTCACGTGCGCGTATGAAATGCGGATAGTGTAAAAGTCTGTAATACATCACCGCCCTGTACATACTCACTGCAGATATACTATATAAACACTTACACAATGTTCCGCAATGCAAGGATGAGCGTTAATATCTCTCTGCTCTTATGTTGATCTTGATGCACAAATTATAGAATACTACTACTACTAATAATAATAAAAATAATAATAATGATAAATCTAATACAAAGACCCCCAATGGGCCAAATATAAATTACCGCGGTAAACAAGGTAGAAAAACAACAACAATAATAACTGTGGGACATGAAGGAGAATCTTGGGTCCAAGAGCGCAAGAGCCGAGACCCCCCCCCCCCCCCCCCCCCCCCCCTCTTCGCTGTCATGTGGATGCCGATCCCAATCATGACACTACAAATCTGTCAGTTGAATACCTCCCTTTCAATGGTGAGGGTGTGCAATGAGAATAAATAACTTTTGATGAAAAGCAGAAATATCTAGAGGCTTGCCAGGAGTATTCAGGATAAATCATTGTCTACCAAACAATGCATCGTTGCCATGGATACAATTTCAATAGGTCACCGCAATTACCGCATGTGATGAGACTTGCCTGAAGTATTCAGGATTAAGTATTGTCTACCAAACCATTAATATTTGCCATGGATACAATTTCAATAGGACAATAGGGTGAGCTGCAGCCACCGCAATAACCGCAATCACCGCATGCTCTCTCTCTCTCTCTCTTCTACTGTTTTGATCGCAACGGATTTTGAACCGAGTTGTTGATGTCCAAAACCTTGCGACGGGACTTGCGATGGGAACCTGCCGTCGCAAGAGAACACACGGCGCATGCGTTCCACGTGACCGGTCGTGCTATTGTTTGATCAACAACCCAAAACCGGGCTTATAATGCTTATTAAGCACGATAAATCACATGTAATGTTTATTTTAGCCGAAATGTAATACACATAACCTATGTATGGCTATACTTGGGAATTAGACCGAATTTATTGCGATATTTGCATTTTGTTGTAACGTCTAGTTATTTCGAACATGATCGGCCCTTCATAAGTTCTATTGTCTTGTTGCAGGTCGTCGCAAGTGTCGTGTGACCACTCCATTAGTTCGATCTATTTTGGATCGACGCATTATGACACGGTACGCGTGCTGACTGGACGAACTATAACACGCAAGCTGTGTTTGGGTGTCTTGCTCCAAAAGACGCTGTGTTTTATCGCTTTGCATCAACACGTGTTTTTTTCATATCGTAGAAAAATGAAAAGATGTGGCACGAATTTCGCCAAGCCCATTTTTCAGGAACTTGCTGCTATCTTAAAGTAGCCTGCGTGCCATGTTCAATCCATAGATGCTGGATCCGAATTCGAGCGAGAGCTTCTATAATAAGCCAGTTCGTAATTAGACCATGGAGCTTGGGTGACGTCACAGGTCATATGTCGATACTCCATCAACGTACAGCTAAGTGTATGGTATCATGTCCTATTTACCGGATACTTTTAGTTTGACAGCATAAAACAAACATTAGATGCATAAAATCAAAGTGGAAAAAATACGAGCAGCTGCATTAACTCATAAAGAACACATTTGATGTAAAATATCTTCAAGAATTTACCGATTTTTCTCCAAATCAACTTTCTTGTACAATCAACTTTCTTGTGAATGATCCAGGTGGATCATTCAATGATCACGCAATAATGCTACAAGGCTGGAGATAAGCATACCGCCCATTCGTACACTGTACCGTTCAATAATTGAACGCTATATGTTTTAGGACGACATCGGCAAGGAAAACAGACGGGATATAATAATTTTTTCTACATGTTGCGGTCTTCAAAACAAGAAAGTCGGTAATCATTATCAATTTATATAAATTGTGGATCACATAAACGAAATTTTGTTTGCATTTGCTAATAAATGGAGAGAGAAATCAGCCGGCAAAAACTGTTTTTGCGTTGGATAGTGCAGCAAGCGGAATGCAAGCGGAATGCTATGTACAACCTACGTGTGTACATACCCAGTGCGTGCTACCTAGCTAGCAAGGCCAAGAAAGGCTCGGTGAAATTTTTGGTAAATAAATATCATCATTACACATGAATAACACATTCTATCAAACCGGTTCTTGTTCTATGAAATAGTACATATTATGCTATTAACCTTTGATGTGGTGAATACAAAAACGATTGATTGGCTGATTTTGATCCAGATCCAGATTCTTAAAAACGTAAACAAACAAGTCGCATTCAATTGCACGTGTGGCTCCGTCAATTCTCACGATCGATGGAATATCCGAATACCCGGAAGTCTAGATCGGTAATTACGCGCATGCGCAGATTGTAACTACGAACTGGCTTATAGTGGGAATCTAAGTTAATCCCCCTATCCCATCGATCGTGATTATCAAATCCATCACGTACGGTAAATATGGTAAATGAACGTTATATAAATAAGAAGACATTCTCGATTCAGCGTCACTTTTCTGATGAACGGCTACAACAAATCAATATTTTTGTCCGTCCTCCGGTTTGCCTATTTATAATAGAGAGGAAATATACAGAATTGTGTTGCAACTAAATCAGATTAGTCATGGCGAAGTTCCGCAGTTATTGTTCCCCACCTTGCTCGGTCATAGTTCGTCCGATGGGTCAACTTTGCGTATTAATGACCATTATATACGTTTGTTGTGCACCTGTTGCGATGTCTGAGGGATCAGTTCGGGCTCTCCAGTGCCCCTCACCATGTAAGTGCTACAGATCGCTCATTACTGTTCACTGCAACGGTGTCTTCCTAACAGAAGTCCCCAAGGTCAATGAAACATCGCCGGACACCAGGATAATCAGTTTGAAATACAACAGAATCAAGAAACTAGAAAACGACACATTTGCCAAGTTCGTTTCTGTCCGCACGCTTTTACTTAGCAACAATGCGATATCTGTTATTGAGCAGTTTGCTTTCAGTGGTCTGTCAATGCTAAGTCAAATACATTTGTATGGCAACAGACTAACAGATGTACCGCCTCTACGAGGATTGCCATCGCTTCGATTACTTGATTTAGGTTCGAACCTACTGAAGGTGATCACCAGCTCTCAAACTGCACTGGTGGGAACCCCGTGGAAAATGGTTCTTAAACTGTCCCAAAATCTGCTGACTGGACTAGCAAACCTCACCATGCGGATTAACACAATCGAGTGCGAATATGCACAGCTCCATGTGTTTGATGTGCACACGATCCTCTCCGCTGAACAAATAGAAGATATCGATCTGAATCATAATATGATCGCTGTATTGCCAGATATGAGAAGGATGCTCTCCGTTAAAAGAATATCTTTACTTGGAAACAAAATCCACGAAGTGTTTACACCAATGCCGATGAGTCTTGAAGTATTGCACATGCCGGATAATCTAATATCATTGTTTTCTCGAGAAGCAATTAGCCACAAATGTCCGAGTGTTCTTGTCTTGAGAGGAAACAGCATCCGTCGCCTCTCGGACGTCATCCAAGGGCACCAAGAATATCTGACGCACTTAGATCTATCTCGCAACCTTATTACGTATGTAAACCTCTCGGCAAAAAAGGAAAACTTGCGCTCTTTAAACTTAATGGAAAACAAAATGAGCGGGATGTTTACCTACGACGTGACAAAACTCCCAAACTTGAGAAGCCTATATCTTGAAGGTAATACAATTGAAAAAATCGAAATAAGGCCAGGCGCACGGACACGGACAGTCGATACAGACCCACAACTTATGGACAAAACAGCGAAATGTTCTGGTTGTGTATCTCTAATTACTGTATTGGATGCAAATAGGAATCGGTTAGACAACTTTTCATTCATTAAATGTTTTCCTAATCTGACTTACTTCTTCATTGCTAACAACAGAATACGCTATGTCAACCGAACGGATTTTGATTGTAGTGCAGCACGAATACAAATAATAAACATGATGGCAAATCAACTCACAATCCTCGACGGATTCCAGAATTGTACTCGATTGACCAGACTTTTGTTGTCAAATAACAAAATTAGTGCAATTGTTCCAAATGCCTTTGAGGGAACAAGTTCGCTTCTTTTACTTTATTTGGATGGAAATAAATTGGCTACGTTTCCAGTCTTCACGTCTGCTAGCTTAGTCACACTAATACTTTCTAGAAATTACATACAGACTCTAAGAGCAACTGATCTAGAGCATTTCCCAAATATAGAAGTCCTAGATCTGTCCGAAAATGACATAGCGTCCATAATCGGCAGGTTAAACTCGACTATTATGCGATTATATCTCGGCAGAAACAACCTCACATCAGCCAAAAATATCACGATTCTGAATAATTTGCCTACAATACAAACCTTGGACTTAAGTGATAATCAACTTACCCGCATTGGAGCTCCTAGCTTGTCTTTCTCTCCCATGCATGGGAATGGTTTTGGTTTAAAAATAAACGTAGCACGGAATCTCTTCAAAGATCTTTTCTTCTTTCAAGATCAAGAGCGTTTGTCAAACTTGTGGTCACACAAGTCGAGCGTTATTTCCCTAATTGCGGATCATAACATGATACGGCAACTTGTTGAAAATTTCTTGAGAAGTATTCATAACCTATATGTATCCAGCAATTATCTAACTTCACTTAATGGTGACAATAACACGGGAGTTTGTCATATGATACGTTTCGACGCTTCGAGAAACAAAATTCGCTACATCTCGGGAGCTTTTTTTGAGAACTGTAGCAAGCTCAGCTCTATAGATATGCACAGTAATCCAATTACTGACGCGACATTCATGTCGCATCTCATTGTAGTATCTCTTATTGATATCTCGGGAGCACCTATAGTAACGTGGGGAAATACTGACAAATTGACTGTAGCCAACCTGAAACTTGATTCTGTAAATCAACTCTATAATTCATCATTCCTTTCCTTCGTTTGCCCTTTTGCTTTGTTTCAGAACACGAAGCTGATCACCCTGCGCGCTCGAGCCAACTCACTGTCACGAATACCTCAGCTGGGGTGCATAATAAACCTTGTATTGTTGGACCTCAGCTTCAATGTCATCTGCGCCCTAGACGACTCCTCCTTGCAACATCTCTGGAGTCTACAGAAGCTCATACTGAGTCATAACCAAATAAAGGTTATCCCACCTCGGTGTTTCGTTTCAAGCCCGCATCTTGTCGAAATCGATCTGTCACACAACCAGTTGAGTGTCCTGAGTCCAACTGTGTTTGAGGGAGTTGGTTACATCCGCATTTATCTGGACAACAACAATCTCGTAACGGTGACCTCAGCTACCTTCCCAACGACTTCACAGAGTGTACGCATAGAAGGCAACCCGTGGCATTGTGACTGCGAGTTAGCGGCAGCGGTGCCATGGCTTCTGGAAACCATGGCAACGGACTACAACGAAAGTTGCAAGACACCGCAAGGCCTGGCGGGCCGGGGTCTGGATAATCTGACCGAACACGAGCTCTGTCAGCATGACCAGGAACGGTCCCTTCTGGTTCCAGGATGCAGGGTCGCTCACCGTAGAGACGAGGTCGGGTCTTCTCAGGAACGCGACGAGTTATCGCAGGACTGCGGATCGCTTTCGGGAGATTCAACTACACCCCGTTTCATGAGCATAGTTAATTTGATTGCCTGTAGCACCTTACACGTCGTAATTACATAATCATAGAAGTTTTTGATATAACGGATCTAGTGTTGTGTCTTGTTTGTTGTCATGTGCAAAAAATGACGAAATGAGAATTGTAGAAGAAGTGGTCAAAGTAACATTTTACCTGCTTTCACGACAGGAACATACAAATAAGTCAGAAGATATGGACGCGTAACTCATGAATAATGCATGATCAAGAACAGTATCTGTTATAACTCGGTGCTCATTGAATGGTAGTAAAACATATACACGGTTAAGTTACTGTGCTGCTTCCACAACTATTTAATTATGGTAAGAGGGCTTATAATAGGGAGATCAACAAATTAATTTTCAATGCCACTTAGGTATCTTTTCAAAAAATGCATAGAATTGATTAAAATTTTCTTGAATTATTGAAAAATTGTTGGGCCCCAACATTCACTCCAAATCGGATATATTTTATTGGTATTTTAGCGGTTTCTAAACCGATTTTGATCGAACAAAGTTTATTCTGAAATAAAAATGTGTGCTTGTTTAAAGTTTACACTTAGTTCTGTATTACCTCACAACATAAATTATTTCTTGAAGCGCCCTCTAAACCCAAACTTTACTATCCCATTAAAGGATAGGCGGCTTCTGGCCCGGTGGTGTTACTTCACATTGGCTCTGTATACGCATGGTCGTTCACTATATCGTGAAAAATAGGTTAAATGTTCGCTTGTATTCGCGAACGAAAAAAAAAATCGCGGGAATGCACTGTTAAAACGCTGTGTAAAAATGGTTGCTAAATCTTTTTATACAACCTTAGGTGTAGCATGATTAGTTGTAGAAAGAAGGGTTGTGTAAAGCGGCCATAAACGTGTTAAATGACGTGATAGTTTCGACCGCAAAATCATCGCGACAAAACCCTTTTTGTCCCACTGCAAACCAAGCGAAACGAGATAGCGACGAGGTAGCGTGTTAGTCTTATAACCCAAAGGTCCCCGGTTCGATTCCGACTTTGCCGTTTTATAGTACAATCATTTTTGTATTTGCTATTTCAACAACAGGGTTGTTTAAAATCTATTCTAAACAACGGTTGTAGAAAAAATTAAAACAACAGTTGTGTAAACTTTAAACAACTGGGGGTGTTGAATGTTTTCAACAAGAGTTGGATGGTTCATATGTAATAAACAGCGGTTGCAGAAAATTTTCAACAAGTTGTTGAATTTGTTTACACAGCGTTTTAACAGTGTGGAAAAAAAGGTGTTTATGATTTATGTCATGAATATGTTCGTGGAAAGTAGAAAAGGGGGGTTCAAATTTCATATAAATGTTCGCAAAATTTGAAGACTAGGGTTCCTTTTCGTGAAGGGCCACGAATTGTATTTGGTCTGTGTACTTGAAATTTTAAAGGGATCTAGTAACATTGTCCAAATCCTCAAAACGTATTCGGAACTCTAGTGGTTCTCTCATACCTTGTAGTAGTCATATTAACAATAAAAACAGTGGACAGGTTTCGGTTTTTTCAAATTTCCATTTCGTTCAAAAGATATTTACGATTTAAGTGTTCGGATATTAAATTATCAACGGGATCTTTTAAGCCGTGTAAAAAGTAAGTGCAATGAGTAAATGAATATCACTTTGCATTTTCACTAATTTCTCGGCCAAATAACATCCAATTAACTTGGAATTTTCACACATTACTTTCTGGACATATCAGATCACACTAATACACATTTTATTAACCACGCATCGCTTTTTGCACTTGTCAACAAAGTTACTAGATCCCTTTAAAGTATTGGTATTTTTGTTCATGTACATACTCGAAAGGCGAACAATAGGGTATTTTTTGGTACTAATTTGTACCAGTTGTTGTGTTAAAAGTGACACCGCCTGCCGCCTGGGCTTCTGGACTTCGTACATGACTCTCTGAGACAAGAACTGAGATATCGACATCAATTTGTCGCTGTAATTTTCTCCCATAGAATATGATACAGTAATCTTAGAAATAACGTAATGTATATTTTATTGACTGAATGTTGGTCGATTGTGAGATCGATTTGTGGATTGATTGATTGATTGATTTATCTATTTATTAATTGATTGATTTATACTTATTTTGAGAAGATAATCATTCTTGTAGATATTCACAATGCATTGTACATAAGTGATGTTCATTTATGAGAGAGTATTATAAACCTCATGTCTCAATCGTTACAAAATAGGAATAAATGAAAAAAGAGCAAAATATTCCTTGCTCTTTTTCATTTATATTATATATTTCTGGTCAGCTTCTCTATATGTTTGAATACTTAACATTGCCAAGGGTAATTTCTTTTTCTGATATTTGTTCTCCTAAACAAATTATTGATTGAAAGATTTATTGGTTGATCGATTTGTTGATTCATTGATTAATTGATTGATTTATTTATCATTGAATTGAGGTATTCTCTTAGATATGAATTATGCCTATAGTATTGTCTAAAATTGGTGTACTATTAACTATTTGTTTTAATCGTTGAAAATATGAATTAAACGAGCAAAGTGAAAAGCTACTGCTGATGTTCTATCCTTACATAATAATGGATCGATCGGTTAGTTCAAAAGTGGACTGATCGATCGATTGAATGATGAATGTTCGACTGATTGAATAATGTATTAATTGTTTTTTTATTGAAAGAAAGGGAGTTCGAAAGATTAAACAAATAATAGATGTGTTGAATGATGTTTATATAGGTTGATAGTTTGATAAGAGTGTTATTATAGGATGTATCGGTCAATTTCGTAAGTTGGCCACACGAATTCATTTTGTGTGCATTCAATTTCGCCGATTTTGTCACCACAGCTGTATTTTTTTGCAGTTCAAATTCTTTTTTTTAGCATTCAAATTCATCTAACGATCATTCGAAAACATTTTGTTTGCATTCGATTTAAAACGTGTTTCTATTTCGTAAATTGTTATCCAATTTAAAGCGAGAAAATTCGTGATTATACGTAATACCGCCTTCCGTGAAATCCGTTGGCGAAATTGAATGCAAATAGCGTGTTTTTGTATTGAATGCTAAAAGTGGTAAATCACTTGACCGCCAGTTGGGCCCCACCCAACGGACGATCGAACGGTCGATTGATTGATTGATTTATCGATCGATCGATCGAATGATTGATTGATTGATTGATTGATTGATTGATTGATTGATTGATTGATTGATTGATTGATTGATTGATTGAATTAAGGAATTATTGATTGATTAATTCTTTGTTTTGCAGGCCTATCATTTCCAAAAGAGAAAGGACTAAAACAAGCAAATGTATACGAACGCACCAACCAATAGAGTGATTGATTAAAGGGGTACCCTAGCTCAACCAGACAGATGGCGGGGACAAACAGGCGGCACCCAAAATAAGATGCTCTCCAGAAATTAAAACAAAAAACATTCGGAACTCAAATTGAATGTATTAATTTCCTTTAAATAAAAATGTATGCTTGCTACCTGTTGGCTTTTATTTGATTGATTCGCACAAAAATTGTGTTTGAAATCGGGGAGGCAGGCGACCGTTACTTCAGAAGTTGAAACTTGACATTAGAAAGTGTGATGGCAGAGATGAATAGCGCCCTGTTGCTGCCGTGACTGGTTCAATTTAGATAATTGTAAGCTTTTTATAGACTTAAAATGTTGTCTTTTCAACTGAATGTAAAATCACTCACATGGCATTATTGTAAACAAATGAAAATGAAAATCTGCTTCCGTTTCTGATGATGCATTTCAGGAGGCTCTCGGCCATTACCGGCACGTATACAAAAACAACATGTACTACGGGTATCGTGAGCTGTTTCAGGCAGTTATGCAACATGTGCAAGGGAATCTTTTGCAAGTTTCTGATAAAATTACAGGTAATGAATAGAGTGAGAACTCAAATATGAATTAGGTGGATTGAAAACACATGTTAAAGACAATTAAAACCAAAATTAAACTTTTTCCGTGTAAACAAAATTAAACTTGATTTTGGATGCCGCCTATAATGCATACAAATATTAACTTAATAATCCATTACAAAACAGGGAAAAGGTGGGTCTTTAAGTGCGATTTAAATGTAATGATAGATGGAAGCTCTTTTATTATTTGTGGTAAACTATTCCAAATTGTTGGGGCTAATATTCCAAATTTAACCAAAATGAACGTAATTTGAAGTGGGTATAATCAATCTATGAACGCTAACTAATGTTTTCCCGGCCAATTTCTTAAATTTCGCACCCAAATTCGTTTATGAGCATTCAAATTCGTGCAATTGCCTTGGAGGAGTCGCTTTGGTCATTTAAATTCGCATTCCGAGCATTCACATTCGTACATCATGTACATGGGCACTCAAATGTCAAATTGAAAACTTCAAATTCGCAAATTTGCATTCGATTTCATTAATGGGCACTATTTTCAACATAATATTCGCGTTCAAGTTAATACGGTAAGCTGGGCAATCGCTTGTTTGTGCATTCAATTTCGTGTATGGATGATCAATTTCCAGACATGTCCAATCAATTTAAATTGCACAAACAACATCCATATATACCTTCTCACAAACCTTTACATTGATGTATATAATCATATAATATACATACGCATAACGCATACCTACACAAACGCACACACATATACGTTGACTTCGATTTCTTTTGTCATCACCGTTCTACATAGTCTCGACTATGGCTGGATTGAAAACTTTTAGTTATTATTCTACCATGCTCCATGAAATTATGGAATCTCATCCAGGATGATGATTTTATTCATGTAGCAGTTGTCGACGTAAAACAACAAAACACTCATAAATTAGATGTAAACATCCAAAATGGAGAGATTATCATGATCGAAAGCTATTTCGTATATACAAGGTGGCCCCAAAAAACGGAACGGGACACTTCCCAAAATAAAGTAACAAAATGATCACTTACTGCCCGTCATAGTATCAAACAACGAGCAATACGCACGCCATTGTTAGTGTGCAGTCAGCTGTGTGCCGAGAAAATGGGCATAGTTGTTCGATAATATGACGGGCATGTTCCGACTTATCAGGCACTGACTTGGTAAAAATTTACAAAAAAGGGAACCCGACATGGTGTCACTCACAGCGCCCTAACACAAAAACTACACGACCAAAATGACTGTTCTTGGCATCGTTTTTCATTGGAAAAGACACCCTATCCGATGGACATAATCATTGTGTTACTACACTGTTGGTCATAAAGTTGGAATATTTTTTTTTTAGATACAACTTCATTCTTTTTTCCTGTTTTTTGCGCCTAATGAATCATTTTAGACTAAACATAAGGATTATATTATGTTTCCAAAATGGTTGGGTGGCTTTGCATTAATTAATTTAGCCTTTTGTTTTGACCTTTCGTGATTGGCCCCTTTCCCTCTACAAGCGTAAGTCCAACAAGTCATCATTATGTGTCATATCTCAGAGTTGGCTGTAAAGATTTCAACCAAAGTTGGCACATAGGCTTTCTAGACCATACTCCGTCAAACGATGCTTGTGCTCCACCAGGAAGGGGTGTCAACAAGCAATGTCCACTATTTCGTTGGAACATCGCAGGTTACGATCTGTAAAATCCTCAGACGTCATCGAGAGGAGGGTCAATTAAAGCTACGGGAATCTCTAGGACGTCCATGATTGACCACCAGGATAGATGATCGCAAATTGCTTAACTTGTGCCGTTGGAACCGGACATGCCAAAAAGGAGCCTTCGCCGTCTATGAAGAAGACATTATGGAATCAACGCCTTTTGCCAAACTGTACATCAGAGATCGCTCGTCACCGAGCAAGACAAACTACCAAGTGTCCACTCCAAACCATGCAACCGAGATTTACCGGACGTCCCTGGACTAGGGAGCCCAGAAGATTGCCGCCTGGAAACTAGTAATATGACATCTTAATGGGTACGAGCCGTAACTTCCTTGATCCAACAGATGGAAGACAAAGGGTTCGTCGATTACGTGGCGAGAAGATCCAAGATTTTTGCATTCACAATAGGACTTGATGTTGTGACGGCCCAACGGTGGTATGGTTCGTATCCATTAAGATGACATATCACGAGTGTCCACGCGGCGATCTTCTGTACTCCCTAGTCCAGGGACGTCCGGTAAATCTTGGTTGCATGGTATGGGGTGGACACTTGGTAGTTTGTCTTGCTCGGTGACCATGTTAGAGCGATCTCTGATGTACAGTTTGGCGGAAGGCGTTGATTCAATAGTGTTTTATTCATAGACGGCGAAGGCTCCTTTTTAGAATTTCCTGTTTCTACGGCATATGTTAAGCAATTTGCAATAATCTATCCTGATGGTCAATCGTGGACGTCATAGATATTCCCGAGGCTTTAATTGTCCCTCCTCTCGATGACATCTGAGGATTTTACAGACCATAACCTGCGATGTTCCAACGAAATAGTGGACATTGCTTGTTGACACCCCTTCCTGGTGGAGCACAAGCATCGTTTGGCGTGTAGCCAATGACGTCGGACGAAGTATGGCCTAGAGAGCCTCTGTGCCAATTTTGGTTGAAAAATTTACAGCCAACTCTGAGAAATGACCCATAACGATGACTTGTTGAACATACGCTTTGGAGAGGGAAAGGGGCCAATCATCAAAAGTCCTGCCTTTCAAAGCTCAAAACAAAAGGCTAACTTAATTATTGCAAATTCATGCAGCCATTTATTGTACATTGCTAGTTTGGAAACATTATATAATCATTATTTTTAGTCTAAAATGATTCATTAGGCGCAAGAAACAGGACAAAGAATGAAGTTGGATCTTAAAAAAAAATATTCCAACTTTATGACCAACAGTGTATATTTTGGGAAGTGCCCCGTTTCGGTTTGTTGGGGCCACCCTGTATATATGTTCAGGAATATGCAGCTAATAAATGATGGTCGGTCGGTCTATACAATTATCGAGTCAAATTATTAAAATGATATATATTTGTGGATAAATGAACGAATGAGACAGATACTTTTAAAACCCCGTGTCAACTCGAATGCGATCACTGTGCAAGCTCTGGCTCAGCTAAATGCCAATCATGTGATAAGATTTAGTTGTTGGTTTTTTATTTAACCATTGTAACAAGACGCATACATTAAAAACTGATAAATAAATATTGCAAACTCTGGCTAAATGCCAATCATGTGATAAGATTTGACAATCCAAGGTGGCAAAACTAATTATAAAGTGACTTAAACGATATACACTTGTTGGTTTTCTATTTAACCATTGTAACAAGACGCATACATTACAAATTGATTAATAAATATATTATACAAAATACATATATATACCCAAAACCCTTACATCTTACCATACATCTCTTTCATAGCTTTTGAGCTTAATACCGGAAGATCATTATTATACAGAAATATTGGCGCAGACGACTCTAATCAATCTTGTCATTACATGCATTTCTTGCGAATTATTGGCTTAAAGTCTACGAAATCAATCACGCAGCTCCCTTCATTATACATGTTATACTAGATGCAGGCGTGCAAGAGCCGCTCGTGTGCGAGTTCGCGAGCTGTGCACTTTGGGAGGACTTATGAGAATCCCGGCTGCCCCACGTTTATGATTTAGTCATAAATCAAGATAATTCTGGCAATTTCATAGGGAGGAACATACGTAACCCCCCGAGGGCGTTTGTTTATTATTAGTATGATATTGGGTTTAGCATACAAACAAACTAATAAGAAGAAATTTCACTCCTGTAATTGATAGCTAGAGTGGTAGAGTTTGGAACTTCAGAATAAAAAGTAGAAAAAGAAACTTAAAGAAGTATTCTCGTAGTTTGTTTTTTTGTAGATAGAGAGGGATAAACAGAGCGTATAACGACTGCGGATTTTGAAGAAGAAAAAAAAAACGAGTGATCTGTTCGATTCACGCGTGCAAATCATTAAATGACATTCGTATAATTAAAACAAATGTGGTTGATCATGTTTTCTAGTTTCCAGGGTCTCTGGAAATATATATAAAGAAATATAATATTTATATTACAATAACACACCAGATAAAGTTAAAATGCAATTATAAATGAATGAATCAATCAATCAATCAATCAATCAATCAATCAATCAATCAATCAATCAATCAATCAATCAATCAAATAATCAATCAATCAATCAATCAATCAATCAATCAAACAATCAATCAATCAATCAATCAATCAATCAAACAATCAATCAATCAATCAATCAATCAATCAATCAATCAATCAATCAATCAATCAATCAATCCATCCATCAATCAATCAATTGATCAATCAATCAATCAATCAATCAATCAATCCATCCATCAATCAATCAATTGATCAATCAATCAATCAATCAATCAATCAATCAATCAATCAATCAATCAAACAATCAATCAATCAATCAATCAATCAATCAATCAATCAATCAATCAATCAATCAATCAATCAATCAATCACTCCATCCATCAATCAATCAATTGATCAATCAATCAATCAATCAATCAATCAATCAATCAATCAATCAATCAATCAATCAATCAATCAATCAAGAATTTGTCCACTAAATTACCAGTGTGCGTTGCCAATTTGATTCCCCCATAGAAATGTATAATTATGGCCACAGTTTAATTATGTTGACCGATTGTGCTTATGCTTAAAGATATTTTATCTTCCTATATTTCTATATGTTATAGTCAGCGAACAACGGTTAACCAGGGTTTGAATGTCCTTTAATTATTTACAACCGAGTTACAAAACTACGTATTTTTAACGATCACTGTTCCAGAGATATTGAAAGAACTTCAAAAAAAATCTCCCATATCTATTTTTGAACGTTCATTCTCTTGAACTGATTATACAAAGTCCAAAGGTATGATTGCTGTTATGATGATGCATTTCGTTCAATTGTTCGAGTGAGCACAACTACTAAAACAGAAATATGATTCAACTGGTTGTCTATCTCACGAAAATGCAAACAATCGTTGACCTTGAAGTTTTGAAATACTGATCCAATTTCAGGCAAGATATCTGAGTATTGATTTAAAATGTTGAACATCGTCCAAATCTACATAATTGTCTACATTATGAGCAATACATTGTATTCGAATGAGCTTATCTTTTTTTATATATTTAAACAGTTATAATTACAGGGCCCCGTTGCAGAAAGAGATACAATCGATTGTAAGTTACGATTGATCGTAAGTCAGAAAATGTACGCGTTTCAACCAATCAGATTTGCCCATTTAGAACACGTGATCTGACTTACGATTAATTGCAACTTACAATCGATTGTATCTCTTTCTGCAACGGGGCCCTGGTCTCCAATTGCCTTCAAAAGCCATGCGCATGTTTACCTCATTTTGTATTTATCATTTGATTTGTAGGTGTCTTGTTCACCCCACAGTTTGTTCCTTTTCCTTAGATATTTTTGTTCTTGGTATTTGAGTTGCAGTGAACCATTTGATTGGCCTTCCGGAGCTCCTTTTAAACTTTGGTGGGCCATTGTTCATCTGCATTTTATATACAAACAAAAATATCATTATAAAGGATGATGTGCGATTATCCGTGGTACCAATACATGGGTCCACATCTACTTATATAACAATCATTCGACTGCTGACTTTGTATATCTCACGAAAGTCAAACAATGCATGTAGTATACCTTTACAAATACTGCTCCAATATCTTCCCCTTTAATGTACATACATATATGGTAAACTGCCTGTCAGTACATTAATTTATATGTTTATGTTTGTAGTGTGAGTGGCTCGTTGTACGTGTATATGTTTTTGTATTATTTTGTTAATCTTTAATATTTTGTTTTAATATATCGTTTAGTGTTATCAGAGATTCTGCAACTACATGTTGCGATTTAAAGGGGTAGTTTAGTTTTGGTAGAGAGGGCGCTGCACATCACAATTTTTTTGTGAGGTAATGAAAAACTGAGTGTGGAATTTGAGAGAACATGCAATTTTAATGGCAGAACAAACTTTATTTGGTCAAAATCGACCCAGAAACGGCTGAAATATCAATAAATATATTTGATCTTATAATTATTTGGGGCCCAAATAATTAGATGATTTAAAAATTTAAAAAAAAATGCTTGCACTTTTTCAAAAATTTTCAAAAGCGTTTTTTAAATAGTTGTTGATGATCTCTCTATTTAATCATTATTTCAATAAAACATCACATGCATAATTTTGTATGAAAAATGGTTGAAACCAATGCCTTTTCAGAAAGCACTCTCTTGTATTTTAATGGCTCTTTTTGAATGATAACGGGCTTTTTACTTAGTCGTTTGTAATTTTGTATACCTTTCGAGCATGGTGGAGTTATAAATATTAGTTTATAATGTTACTGTCCAGGTTTGGTTACTAAAGTTCAGACATACCAAAACTGTACTACCCCTTTAAAACATGACAATGCGTGATTTCAAGTACATAACTCTATGGTTATGACAGTAAGTACAGGGTTCATTAAAGGTACACTTGAGTATTGGTACTTCCCGAGAAAAAACATTTGTAAGGGTTTTGGTTGGTTTTAATTCCATTTGAAAGTTCATTGAACAAGTGAACTGAGAATCATTCCCATTCAAATGCTTTCATAGTTGTAACATTTTATTTCAAAATACATGTATTGTATTTATATATCGTCTAGCCAGACGATATCTTGACTTTTAAGAAAATACATAAAATGCTTATACACTTCTTTAAACAAAATTCAAAAGAGGTTCTTAAATAGTTGTTGATGATATCTCTATTTAATTATTTTAACTAAACATCACATGCACAATTTGTATGTAAAATGGTTTAAACCAATGAGTTTTAGAGAGTTTTAACAAACTCTTTTTGAATCAGGCTTTTTACTTATAGTCGTTTGTAATTGTGTATACAATTCGAGCATGGTGGAGTTATAACTATTAGTTTGTAATGAAATAGACTAGTGCAGGTTTCGGTTACTAAAATTCAGTTTGACCAAAACTCAACTATCCCTGATTAATGACATTCACCATGTACATGGGCATCAACATGCGTCGGGCAGAGTCACAAAAACACAGTCACAAACACATACATATACTCTATTTACTACACACTGTATGTTTGATTCCATAACTTGCACTAGTATCAAGTACAAAGTTCCGTCCTGACTATGCACCAGATTGCATAATCAATGAACAAATTTGTTTTAAAATGCAAAAGCTCTCTATATTAGCGCTTGGAGATGATGATCAATCATATTAGGCGCTATATATATATATCGAGTATATTAATATTATTATTATTATTGTTATTATTATTATTATTATTATTATAATAATAATAATTATTATTATTATTATTATTATTATTATTATTATCATCATCATTATCATTATCATTATAAGTATTATTATTATTATTATTATTATTATTATTATTATAATTATTATGATTATGATTATGATTATGATTATGATTATGATTATGATTATGATTATGATTATTATAATTATTATATACCCTATCCCATCGGTTGCTTCGCCCCCTCGCAATGTCCCCCTATTGAGAGGCTGTCGATGACCTAGATATCATAGACATACATGTATGGATTAGGCAATTATCCTTTTGTTCTGCAGGCAGACCATCCGAGTCCGAGTCCAACTCTTTTTTTCTTTTTTTCATTTAAAGGGGAATTAACCCTTATCCTTTTTACTTACTGGATGTGATGAGAGCAAAACTCTTTTGTCATTTCTAGTCACTTATTTCCTCATGAATATTCCCAATAATGAAAATAATCAATATTTTATGGCCCACTGTCGTCTGCTTTCAATGCCAACAGGAGGCGGCCATTTCTTCAACTTCTCGCGGTGAAATGACGTGTCAGGCGGAGAACACAATAGCGGGTTACGATAATGCTATTGTGTTCTCCGCCTGCCACGTCATTTCACCGCGAGTAGTTGAAGAAATGGCCGCCTCCTATGGGCATTGAAAGCAGACGACAGTGGTCCATAAAATATTGATTATTTTGTAATCGGGAATATTCATGAGGAAATAAGTGACTAGCAATGATAGTAGTTATGCTCTCATCACATCCAGTAAGTCAAAAGGATAAGGGTTAATTCCCCTTTAACATAAAGGCAATTGATCTATCACTCAATCAAGTGATTAAAAGGAATCACTTCATACAGACAAACATGCAGTCAAACATTGACCGGCCTCGAGCTGGACTCGGCCCGAGTCATCGAGTCCACGACCTTCGAGTCCGAGTCCGAGGCCGAGGCCGGCAATGCCGGCCTCGAGGCCGGCCTCGAGTCATCCAACACTGGCATCAAGTTGGTGAAATTGTAAAGTTCACAATGATACAGAATTCAAATAATGCAAGAAAAAACAATTACTTCGTAGACGTAATCTAGCTCTCCGCACTCTCAATCTCATTTCCTTTTTATTCCGAATCAAATTATCTTTGATCCTTTTACCAAGTTAAAAGAAGAATCAACCTGTAGTACATCGCAAATCTGATTGAATCACTTTTATTGAGCTTCAAAATTATTGAAATATTTAGTTCGTGAATATGAAATACAGACAGGAAATACAATACAGGGAGGTCTGCAAATAGTCGCAGCGACCATTTATTATTTCGAGCTCAAACATCAACATAATTCCACTAAAATGTATTTTTAAGTCCTAATCTTCTGCGACAAGCTGTATTTTTTTTCTTCAATTTAGACAGTAGTATCGAAAGTTCTGATGTTTGGCAAGCGAGCGGTTTTTATCATTGCTTCATCTTTTTTTCAAACTGATACATTTCATTTCAGATGTAAATAAGTATCCCTGAGACTCGATCAATGACTCAGTAAATTACTCCCCGCCGATAAATGCCCCTTAACATTAAGTCCTCGCGTCTGAATGGCTGCCTGAACGACTGAACGCGAGGGGGAGATCAGGGAAGCGGTGGAACCGTTCGTTGTGATTGTCGTTCCTGCGTAGTGCATATCATACCATGCATTCTACTCAGCTCAGACGAGAGGCCTTGTCAAAAGGCTACGTCGAAAATTCCCATTATTACCATGATAACCTTTTAACCTAAACTTTGTGCCAAATCGGTAATTTAAAGAATTTCATTTAGCACATGAGAGTAAATTTTTTTTTTTTTTAACTGTGCAAGTAATTTCACTTACAGTTTGCTTATCAGAAAATGGAGTGTCCGCGTTTTGCAAATCGTCTGAACAGTTTCCACGACGGATGAAGATAAATGTAACACCCATATACAATTTCAGAGCGAACAACGCTGTAATTTGGATTCTGCGAATAAAAACGAATGTGTAGAAATCATCCCTTTATCGAACTATTATATCTGCCAATAAATGATTTAGCATAATGTTATATTACATATTATTCTTGTATGTACGACATTTTTAAACGTATGCCACGAAAAGGGTCTCGAAAATGGAGAATAAACAACTACATGTAGTCACTGGCGTACCCAGGATTTTTTTCAAGGGGGGGGGGGGGGGTGTCGGTGAAGATTTTTCAAGGGAGATAGGGTGTCTGGTTTTCGGGGGCCCGAGAACATTAGTTATAATGGTCGAAACCACTAAAAAGTGGCCTCGAGACCACTTAATTTCGAAAGGGGTGGGGGGGGGGGGGGGGGGGTTGAACCCCCCAAAACAGCCCTTTTTATATCAAAGGGGGGTAAACCCCCCTAACCCCCCCCCCCCCCCCCCCCCCAGGGTACGCCTATGCATGTAATCAGTTTTTATGAGACTTTTAAAAATTTGTGTTAAGATTTGTATTGATCACATACAATAAACAAGACTGTAGTCCGAGGACTAAAGTGCCTTGTGCACAACAAAGATATATAAACGTACAACGCAAAATACAAATATTACTCAACATCAAAATACAACAAAGTAATTTTAATCTAAATATAAATGAAAATTAAAGTGTCTAAAGAGATACATTAATGTACTTGTATCAATAATAATTATTGAATGTGACATTAAAAATGTAAATTCATACAAAAAGTCTTCCAAGATTTCATTATTTCAAAAATTAGCAGCACATATGAGCACAAAAGTGCGATAAATAACATGTAAAGGGATCCAAAAGAAAACTATGAAAAAACACAAACCAATTTACTCTTTCCTCATCGACTTACTTTTATTTAATAATTAGGTTAAGATTTAATGTATTTATGTACACTTTAATAATTACACCAATTCGCAGCACAAAAGTGTGGTCAGAGCATTACGACATATAACGAGATACAAAAAACTTTGAAAAAACAACATCCCATTTACTCATTAACTCTTTAATTATCGCCGTACTATTAAATTAAATACATGAATGTAATTTAAGACAAAAGATTGCTAAAATCGTGTGAGACGAGTAAGAGGAGTCATAAGGCATATGCCAGAACAAATTAAGAGAAAACGTTAATTTAAGTGCAAAGAAATTATTATTATTATAGTATGACGCCAATTTGGTGGCATAGAAAAAATGACTATTAAAAGATATTAAGTCCCACTTTTAATTTGATTTTTTATTCTTAACATAAATTAAATTTATCGTATTCAATAATAAATCAATCTTATAATCAAGTGTGATATCAAAAAATTACATTAACACAAATTTTCAATTGAAATTGAGTAATTGAAAAGTTTTATTTTATTTTATTTTATAGTATTTGCTTACACCGTTGTTCGATCACAATCTGTGCGCAGTTCACGCACAGCCACGGGGGGGGGGGGGGGGGGGGGGGGCTCGCCGCAATGCGCCGGCAGCTATCGTGAGCGAAATTTTGCACGGGCGAAGACTCGTTATGCAATTTAAACGACGGTCCGTCGCTTTTTATTATGTTGAGGTCTAGTATAACTCCACGAAAAGGGCATTTCAAGCCCTAAATTGTTCAGGCAAGCTATTAACTTACATTATCTTGCATATAAGACCAGTGGCGTAATGAGCAAACACTTTTGGGGGGGCTAAACCAAACTTTCCGAGGGAGCGAAGCGACTGAGCGGGGGGGGGGGGGGGGGGGGGGGTGTGGGAGGGGGGAGGGTGGACTTGTAACTGTGCAATCTGGTGCATACCTAAGAAGGAAATTCTACCGACCGGAAAAAGAGGTTATGTTTGTTTCATAAAGAAAAACAAATATGCACCCCCAAAAAATGATATTCGCAAAGTGACATAATTATAGTTCAAACAATGCATCAAATGCCACATTATTTATGATACAACAACATGAATAAAGTTTTCCAGACGCAGACAAGACGGCCAATTCCCCAGAGAGCGAAGCGACCGAGAGGGGGAAGGGTGATGCCATTTGGGAGGGTGTGATGGTAGGTGGGTGTTTGCCCCTGCTACTCTCTTAATTCCTAAGATTGAAAACTCAATCTATTAGATTGAATTTTCAATCTGCCACAGATTGCTGTCAGGGACGAATCTAACCAGATTGAAAGTCAATCTATCATTAGATTGAAAATTTTCAATCTTCAATAGATTGAGATTTGAATCTATTAGATTGAGAATTTCAATCTATTGTCAATCTAAAATTAGATTGAAATCTTCCAATCTTTGGCAAAGATTGAGCTATTCAATCTAATAGATTGAAATCTAGATTGAATTATTAGATTGAAAATTAATTCTCAATCTTGTGTTGGATTGAGTTCTTCCACAAGCAGGGATGTACATTCAAACACTATGGCCCAAATTCACGAAGGTTTAAAGCCTCATTTACATAAGCCATGGTCTAAAATTAGCATAATTCATCGCAGATTTAAACCATGGGTTAAATTTAAACCTCCTTCGTGAATTTGGGCCTATAACACATACAAAAACACATACATACATATGGACATGTGATAAAACAGATGTGACACTAAATATCAAGCTAAAAATCATAATTTTGTATATTTTATTTCAATGTTGAACTTGCAGGTCTTGCAACAGTCAGGAAGTGGTACAATATACATTTCTTAAGAATTACAATTAAATCAGTTAAATTACCACAAAAAAAAAATGGAATCTGTTCTTTCTTCCCATTGATAAGGAAAAATCATAATTACCATTACCAATAAGAAATATACCATCATCATTAATAATATTCACTTTCCAATAATAGTACACACAAGCAGTACTTTTGAATATTACATTTAACATGGAAAACATTATCATCAATATAAATGAAAATTCAGTGGAAATTCCATGGGAATTCATAATTTTGTAAAGCAAAAACTAGGTGTCTTGAATTGATTTCTAGTTTCTTCTCCAGAAAACGAAACAAAAATCCTCTTTGTAGTACTAAATTATAGGTTTTGACACTTTTATAATGCATATTTTGAACATCGTTGCAACGTTTTAACAGATATAATGTTTGTATTTGGCACCTATAGTATACTGTTATTAAATGGCGGTGGAGGGTATAGCATGGAATGTTACATCCCGGGGGATTTTAAATGCTATTGAGGCCTTTGAGGGAAGAGTAAATAAGTCCCGAGACGAAGTCAAAGGAACTTATTTTCTTCACGAAATAGCATTTGAAATCCTGAGGGTAGAAATATTCCGTGATTTTCCCCAACAACAAATTTAACAACTGTTTTATCATCTGACTTGACTTGCAGGGGTGTAATATACTCATGTGCTATCCAAAAAGAGAACACGGCAGCGGCATGTACTGTATTTACTAAGTCAGGTGATAATATATAATAGCTGTATTGATTTAATTACTGACACTCTTTAAGCATGGAATGCAGTCTAAAATTGATTGAGATAATCAGAATAAATATAACAGATGTTATCATATTACAACAGTACAACATTCAATTGAGTTGCACATACAATTTAATATTGTATTTTCTATTCTCTATAAATATGTTTGGACTTGCTTTATTGCACTTGCAATAATAAAATATATACATATTCAAATATCAATCTTTACACTGTTCCTGGATACTTTATCCGTACAACACCGATTGTCAAAAGATTAGTTTTGGTTAGTAAATTAGTTAGTAAATGACGCAAACGGCTTCAAAAAGTAAAGCTCATTCTTCAGTTTCCAATGAGCTCTGTTTATTTCTCCCGAGTCCGTGCCTCTCTCCTCGAAGTACACACGGACTCAGTGCTAGTTGTGAAGTGCGCAAAAACTTACCCAGTTCAAAATAGTCAACTGCGGTGAAGCATCCATGCCCTTGATGATCTGAAATTTATATGGATTATATTAGCATATTTTCGCTGTACTACCATTTTTCAGTTTCCAATTAGTTCTGTTTCTTCCTCTGAGTGTGAGGCCACCCCTCTTACCTAGTAGTACCATCTTGTGGATGCATTTTGCGCAGTGTGAAATACACACAGACTCAGTGTTGTGAAGTGCGCAAAAACTAGCCTAGTCCGAAATAGGGAACTGCAGTGCAGCATCCCCACGCATGATGATCTTAAATTTGCCACTAAGAAGATTGATAAGGGTAATACATCTTGTCATATTTTCTCTGGGCTACCATCTTTCAGTTTCCGATGAGTTCTGTTTCTTCCTCCGATTCCGAGGCTGCTCCTCTCACCTCGGAGTACCAGCGATTGGTCAACAGTCTCATCTGTAAAAAAAATATGAAAACATGAAATCAAGATTATAAAAGACCCCATGAAGATATTTTGGTACTAAAATGTTTGCTTCACACACATCAAAGTGCTCAATACGATTCGTCAACTGTCTCATCTGCACTCTCCCGGCACTGATTTCCTTTATAACAACAAAACATTGACACAATCAAGGTTAATAAGGTCAATGAAGACGTTGTGTGGAGATTCACTTCACATACACCAAAAAGTCAATTTACGATTGCTAAATTGTCTAATCTGCACACTCCCTGCACTGATTTCCTGTAGAACAAGAAAAACCATAAAAATAAAAAATACAAATAATATACATAATTACCCTTAAAATGTCAGTCATGTTTCCCATATTTATGCGACAGTGGTGTAACTTTAAAGTAAGGAAAGTCCCCATACCGTACCCCCCCCCCCCCCCCCCCCCCCCCCATCTACAACAAATTTAAGTTTGATTATTTTCCCCTTACCTTATTTGTGAGTCGTCTGGTGAAGAATGGTGTGACTATGTCCCACCTAACGAAGCCCTTCAGCCCAGGCCTCACATAGTTGACTTCATACTCCCCCTCTGTCAGTTCAGCCAGATGCTCCGTATTTAGGGCACTTCCCTGTAATAAAAAAAAAAAAAATAGATTTACATAGATGACCCGACACTTATTCTCCATCAGTTGAGACAAGTTGCTCAGTATTAAGGGCACTAACTAGAGATGGATACAAACAAATCAATCTAATTTGGAACCAACTGAGATTGAATTTCAGGTACTTTGTGTCCCACCTAAACATAGACAATTACAAAATTATCTGGTGGTGAAGTCGTTTCCATTGCTTCAATCACATAACATTCCGGCGGATAGAACAACGTACATCGCCTGACAAGGAATGGACAAGAAACGCATACCAACGGAGACAAATTAATTGGAAATGTTGCTCTCCGCCAGGCATCCGTTTTATGCTATCCAGTGATATGTAACCAGGCCTTAAAGAGGACCCACTCATTATTCAACAATTTTGATCAGTATGTTCTACTGACGACGATCAGAATGATCATAGTGATCAAGACAATGAGCAAAGTCCACCTTCAAAAAGATAATCATTCATTATTGATCTATTATCACCAATTATTATTCTTATTACTATCTATCCAGCTAATCAGTTTGCACATGATAAAGGGTTTACTGGTACCAATCAAATCTAACACCTTTTTTTACAGAACAAAACTATTTCTTAGAAAAGTAAAAGTAATTGCAACTTACCATTTCCTGTCTTGCTCATTGTCACCTCCTTCTTAGGCTTACCCGTCTCAGCACCTACACTGGAGACAAAAGGCAGAATAATGAATAATAATAATAATCAAATAATACTGCCAAATTCGATAGCTCGCGGCTTCATTGACTGACATGTTATTACACTTGCCTTTATAGTGGACAAGCAGTTTTCAGCATTTTTTTTAACATTTAATAAAATAATACAACCAAACCAAAATCAAATCAAGTACAGAGAATTATGTATTTATCCTTACAAGTGGTTGAGAACCAAGCCCATAGCAGATCTAAAAAGTTAGTCAAAAAGTTAAGGTCTTTCCCATGTAGCACGATTCCACAAAACTAGTTGAACGTTTTTATAGCAATGTCGAGTACCTGGCTGGAAGGCAGGAAGTATCATAGCTTATGATCTCTGGGATGGCACCCCGCTGGCTTCAGAGCCACAGGCTCCTGATCATCAGAGCCACAATGACTATTTATGTCACTCTTCTTTTCACTGGTTACACAAATGTATACAATTATGTTTCACATCAAATCACTAGTGAAATACAGAAAAGGTACCTGGACACTGATCTGTTTTTTAAAGTTCATCAATGATTTTCCAGTAAAACCAATCGTTTGTAAATTAATCCTCATAAAATTACAGACTTTCTTTTCCTTATTCTTTTCCAGAAACCTAAACATTATTTGTTTTAAAATATGAATGTAATATAATTACCTTTATTAATAGTGGTAATGTTGAGCCACCAAGACCAACCAAAGTGAACAGTATTATGACTAGTGTTGTCATCACCAGAACGTGCCTTGTATCATTGGCATTTTGCCAAACTCTAAAGTGCATACTTAGAGCGTACGCAATAGCTCCTCGCAAACCTGTCAACAGAAAAATAAAGAAATCTTTAATTAGTTTTTCTAATGATACAATTATTTACTGATGACTTTTTAACACTGAAATGTACTTACATAAAGATATCAATAAAATGTATATTGTACTTTTGACTTTTACTTTAATTCCACCATATCATTTCCTTACTCATTTGAAAATAATTTGGGCCTTTCATTGTTAAATAATTGAAAATCAGATTGAATCTCTTTGTAAACAATTGGAAGGAACAATTATACATCTGCTATTCCATGTATTCATCTAGAACTAGAAGATGAGTGTCAGACATTATACTTTGTTCAGGCTAATGCGAAATTGTATAAATAAAAAAGAAGAAGAGGATTTGTACAATTACAAAATTAATGTGAATGGTAAGGCATACAATTACAAATGCACATACCCGGCGTAAACCGGGGTGACTAAGTTTGGCCGATGCTGATGGGGCGACTTTTCAAAAAGTGTCCAAATTAACTTTCATTCATATTATTATTATTCATTAAATCAACTGTTCAGTCACACACACACTGACACAGACATTGTCACCGACTACAACAGTCAACTCATTCATATTAATTATCAGATCTAAATAGTATAAAATCAACTCTTCAGTCACACACACTGACATAAACTCAGCGCGGATGCCAATCGTATCCGATTTCGGATACGCCGTATCAGATTTGTGCCGATATTTTATGACCAATTGACAAGCATTACTTCCATTAAAAGTTCGGACTAATGTATATTTACATATGTATAAAATACTCACCTTCAAACATCTGAAGGGGACCGTCACCGCTAGCCAGTCCAGTCGGGAATTCCCACTCTAACCAGTTTGCGATCCGTCGTCGCCATGTCTATCGTTGTCGCGCGCGTCGAATCGAAATCTTCGAAATCGAGTCGATCTGCGAATTCTAAGTCACGTGATAATGTTCTGAAGTTTGATTGGTTTACGTTTTCAATAGATTGAAATTTTTTACAATCTATTATAGATCGAGAAAACCCGTCGATCTAATAGTCGTTTTTCTATCGTTTTTCGATCTATCCTCAATCTATTAGATTGAAGAATATTTCAATCGCTTGATAGATCGACATTTTCAATCTTAGGAATTAAGAGAGTATGCTTTTGCAATGTTTTACTTGAAATTATGCAATCTGGTGCATACTTAGGAAGGAAGTTTGACTTGACATGAAGTAAAATCTGAGTTATCTTGTCCAAAGAAATACCCTTTTTTCCATCACTGGTATCGAATTATATATACGCCATGATTGAAATTGTATTGGGGGGGGGGGGGGGGGCAAGAGCCCCCAAGCCCCCCCCCCCCCCCCCCCCCCACCCCTCCACCACTAGTACGCCAGTGTATAAGACCATAACCTCGCAACTTTTGAAATTTGGCTTGCAAAAGGCGGACACTCCCTTCAACGGAGACTCGAGAGTTTGTCATAGAGCACCGATCGATTTTCGCTGGTGCAATTTATTGTGGGCAGAGACTTTGACGCTGGATTAACTCTCTGGCGGATACTTTGTCGTAGGAGCAAAATGATGGCAGAGCAATCAGCGTCGACCTAATAAAATAAGATTGAATACAAAGTTTTCCAGGAACACTTTTCGATTCTAGTCACAATCAATAGAGAGTAGGTGATACAATTTAACATCAATTTTCACCCTTTCTCTCTGGGTTAAAAGAGGTTTTGTTTTCTCTGCATCTTTCAAACATCATTCAGAAGAATATTAGTTTATGACTATAATTATCTTTTTTTTAATCGTATGTTATGGATCACTTTAAGGGACTGTACGTTAATTAAGATTAGGGTAGTGTCTCTTTGTTCTATTTTCTACTATCGCAAAATATACAAGTCTCATGTGGTAATCATTTGTAAATTGTTGGTGATTTAGAAGGACATTTTTTTCTTCGGGTGTAAGTGAAACGTATGCCTTAATAATAATGAAATGAAATGCATTTATTACCAATTATTGATATAATATTTACAATATTGCAATAATTTGGGCCCAAATTTATTACGATCGGATATATTTATTGACATTTCAGCCGTTTCTGAACCGATTTTGATCAAATAAAGTTTAGTCTGTCATTAAAATTGTATGCTCTTTCCAATTGTACACTCAGTTTTTCATTATCTCACAAAACATTATTTCGTACACCGCCCTCTATACCATAACTAAACTACCCCTTTAAGGCGGCGATACGAATACGGGATAGGGGGTAAACATTGTGTCTCGCTTGGGCCTGTTAAGGGTTTAGGAATTACCGCCATTTTGGTAAGCTACTGATCAGCATTGATCCTGGCGGATGCCAACGTCGCAAAACTCCCAGCGAGAGGCGGGATCAGTCGTGTAGCACCAGGCCCCAGGCACGCCGTCGGGATTCCGGCAGAAGTTGTGGTTCCCGAGTCCCGCTGTCGGGTAATTAGCCGGGGTACGGATGTGAGAGTGGGGTGTTTGGGATGTCCATTTTTGGCACTGACGTCCGAAGTGTGTTGTGCTGACGAATCCACGGTAGTCTGTGCCAGTAGGACTGGTGTAACATTCCCTTTCATCTGAGAGACAACAAACACATTAAAGGGTTGTCCATTCATTATATTGTGCCTGTGTTGCTTAGGGAGCGGGTTGGCTTTGGGGGGGGGGGGGGGGGCGGTGCCATAAATAGGGCCTTAAATAATCAAATATAAAGAGTGAGACCGCCAATAATTCGTGTGCCAATTTCAAAGCAGTTGTTGTCCAAATCTACATTCTTTTACATGGTAGGTGATACAAGCGTATTTGTATTCCTTTTTGTTGTGGGGCGTTTCCTTTGTGTGTGTGTGGGGGGGGGGGGGGGGGGGGGGGGGACTGATGCCGCGGCCGGATAAAATCCTGGTTCGATTGCCGAGGAAGCCCAGTTTCCTCTGCTCATTATAGACTCCACATAGACTCGGGAAAAGTCGGAAAGGACAGTCATGTACACAATGCTGCTCATGTATGATATGCTATCAATAACACATGACTTCATAAAGTTCAAATTTGTACCCACATTATACGAATTGATTGGAAAGTACCACGTCCGTCTGTTTATCTCTATTGAGGTCGTCACCTGCCAACAGTGGCCACTTTTTTGTTCCCCTTATAGGTGGTCACTTTACACAGGTTTGACCTTATACGGCTCTGCCTTGCCTTGGCCGCTTACACACGCTTACACACTCACCCTTTTCGCAGTTCTGACCATAGTAGTACTGCATACAAGTACAGTTGTACCCATCTGACATCTCCTCACATACGCCTCCATTAAGGCAGAGTCCGCTGTGACAATCTGATAAAAGAAAGGGAATAATTATGTATGATAGTTTGATACGATTATTTGTTTGAAGTATTTTTACATGTTTCGAGGATATTACTTTTTCCTATGAAGAAAATGATGTGCGTAGACTGAATGCTGATGAAAAGAGTAACAATCATTGTACCCATCTATAGCATAAACAAAATAAAAAGGGTATGATACAGTCAAACCTGTCTATAGCGACTACTCAAGGGACCGGCGAAAAGCGGCCGCTATGGACAGGACTGGTGGTCGCATTAGACAGGTTGTCGGCCATTTTGAATGTCTGGTCGCATATATTGTGCCTAGCTGTATGCACATGTATAATTATTTGGCATTATTTTGGCATTATATGTCCATATTTCATTTAGTATTTAGTATTGTTGCATGCATAACCACAGCAACAGTTGAAATGATATATTGGCATTATTAAATATTAAATATGTGTATTATCTGTAATATGTGAAATAAAAATGTATTTAATTTATTTACTCATCATGAAACTTGAGAGAATCAGCTACACTTTAAAGGGATAGTTGAGTTCTGGTAAGGAGAGTACAGTTTTGGTGAAACTGAATTTTAGTAACCAAAACCTGCATCATTACATTACAAACTAATAACTAGAAAGGAACACAAAATTACAAATGACGTAGTAAAGATCATGTTATCATTAAAAAAAGCTGTTAAAACGTAAGAGGGCGCTCTCTAAACACTCATCGTTTTCAACCATTTTGAATAAAATATTGTGCATGTGATGTTTTGTTGACATAGTGATTAGATAGAGAAATAACCAACAACTATTTAAATACCTATTTTGTAACTTTTTGAAAAGAGGAAGCATTTTTTTGAATTTTTAACGGCTGGTTCCAAATTCTCTAATAAACCTGGGGCCCCAGCTTTATTACAAATTGTTATATTTATGGATATTTCAGCCGTCTCTGAACCGATTTTGATCAAACAAAGATGATTTTATTATGCTCTTTCAAATTTTACACTCAGTTTTTCATTACCTCACAAAAAAATAAGTAGTCTAGCGCCCTCTCTACCAAAACTCAACTATCCCTTTAATATGCGCGTGTGGAGTTTTCTATATAGAATTCTGAGGTCAAGATGTAATGTTTGGTCGTAACAAGCGCACGGATTATCAATGAAAAGAGTAAGAAACACGGGGGCAATTATGAAAATCAGTTGTGATGTTGAGTTGTGATGCCTTGTTCGACGCATTTCTGTATATCCGCATCAGGTCCTGAAGGGCAATAATCTTTGTTTATGAGTCTGAAAAATTGGTGTCGGTAATTAAGCGTCTGTCTGAAGGTCATTGTGATTTCAAAAGTATTGGCATGATCACACATGGAGCCTTGAACGACCAGAGGTGGCCGAGTCGATGCCTTGGTTGCTCATTAGCGCCAATTTTCGGTCGCTATACACAGGTTTAATACGTGCGTCGGGACCCAAATATGGTGGTCGCTGGTCGCGTTAGGCAGGTGGTCGCATTACGCAGGTCGTTTAACACATGATTTTTCAGGGGAGGACCGGAGAGCGGTCGTTATGAGCAGGTGGTCGCTATAGACAGGTGGTCGCATTAGCAGGTTTGACTGTATTTGTATTATCAAGGTTATGATTCTTTCCTTTAAGGAAGTGTGCGTAGAAACATAGAAAAGCTGATGGGATTGATAGAGGTGCCTACATAGAGCCCCATCTGGCATCTCCTCACATGCCCCTCCATTCAGACAGGGTCTACTGTGACAAGCTGATACAAGAAAAGGATTAATTCCAAAGTATGATACGATTATTTGTTTGAAGTGTAAATATGTTTCAAGGTTATTTTTTCTGTCCCCTTTAAAGACGTGTGTGTAGAAATACTGATAAAAAGAGTAGCAATAATTGTTATACACCATGCTCGAAAAGTATACACAATTACAAACGACTAAGTAAAACCCCTGTTTTCATTCAAAAAGAGCCGTTACAACTCAAGAGGGCGCTATTTAAAAAAAAAATCATTGGTTTATTACTTTGTACCGTAATGGTGCAGGTTTTGGTTACTAAAGTTAAGTTTGACCAATACTCAACTATCCCTTTAAACGATATCTTTTATAGTCAAACCTGTGTATAATGACCACCAAAATGGAAATTAAAAAGTTGGCCGTTATAAACAGGTGACCATTATAGACAGGTTCCCATAATAATTATGTGCAATGTAAACGGGAAACACACAAATTGGCCGCTATAATCAGGCGACCTTTATAGGCAGGTTCCGAAATATCGTTTACAGTAAAAACCTGTGTATAATGACCACCAAAGGAAAACAAGAAAATTGGCCGCTATAAACAGGTGACCTTTATAGACCAGTTCCATCAAATCATATACAGTTAACCCTTTGTATAGTGACCACCCAAGGGCAACAAGACTTGTGAGCGCTATAAACAGGTGACCTTAAATCCTACGCGAGAAAAGGGGAAACATTACGCCGTGTAATTATTTCGTATGGAAATGGAGCGATCCATTAATTAACAATCGTTTGATTTTGGGTCCCTATAAAAAAAAAATTAACTCATAACAGCATTGGTATTGAAAAATGTAACGCCATTAAAAAATAGATGAATAACGAGATAATTATTATGTCGAGGGAATACGACTCATGGGGTAGTATCGGGGAATCACCAATTCATGTACCCGGCTCTGGAAATTAAGATATGGCTGAATAGGAATATCCATTCGCGGTGACCGTGTAATTAAGCCATGACAATATTTTACAAAACCGTTTCCATAGTAGCCCTACAAACAAACACATTAAACAAATTACATTAAAAATGGGATATCTATATATTTGATAGCCCGTACGCTAAATTTTGTTTCGGTAGAGATGTATTGTAATCAAAAGTAACCGAAGCTTAATATATTATGCTATTGTCTGAAATGTTCTTCTACATTGTTCAACCAAACTATACAGGCATAATTATTTCAATGACAACCCTTCTAAAACGTACAATAATAAATACTCCATTATCTTCAAACAATTCTCTCTCTTCCCTTGTTGATGCACTTAGCTCACGCTTCTTTTAACCGCAACAGGAAACATCACAGGACTTCATTATGAGTATAACAATCATGAGGCATGTATCAGACGATAATGATGTATCTTCAAATTTCCGAATATTTATGTTTCTTTTTAATTAAAACCCCTTTTTAACTGCAACAGGAAACATGACGGAGACCCATATGCGTAGTAAATCATTGCGTGACGACCCAACTCAATCATATCAAACAATAAACGATAATCAAACAATAAAATCCCTTATTAACCATATTATGGTTAATTAAGGCTTGAAACCTTTTACACATAACTCAGCCATATTATACAAAATAATAGAGCATGGTTTGGAGTTGAATATACCACCATAATATACATTGATATTTTAAATTTCGAGTGCATTTATATTGCATCGAGGCCGTATGCCGAGCGCGATATAACTGCATGAGTGAAATTAAATTATTGTGGTATATCTTTACCGCGCGTCCCTGTACAGAAAATTAAAATTCGTTTTAAAAACGAATTTCAGGAATCAAAGAACCACAAATTGACACAAAAGCTAATAATCGGATTTCTTATGAAATAATTATCTGTTTTTTGCTCCTGCGCATTCCGTTATTAAGTATAAATAAGTATGCTATTAGAACATACCTGGAATTTGGCATTCGAAGTGATATCCCTGATGGGATCTCTGCAAGGTCTTAAAGGTACGGTTAGTTGGTGTCTTTCAGGACAGTCTGTACCACGCCCCCCTTTGTATGTATATAATTATGTGCTAACAAATACCATAATGAGTTCCTGTATACAGAAGATTAAATTGTGCTTTGCTCCCGCGCCTCCCCTTATTAAGCTATATAATTATTAACCTATACAATTATGAAGCTATACGAGCATACCTGGAATTTGGCATTCCAAGTGATTCCCTGCAATCAAGCTTTGCAAGGCCTTGAGGGTGGGGTTGGTTGGTGTCTTCGGGACAGTCTGTATCATGCCTCCTCTCCCATCCGGTATCTTCCGACAGAGATTGGGTGGAGGTACTAATGTGTTGCCGTGGTTACTATCACATTGCTGTTGCCCGTGGACGAGACGAAGTGCTGGATAAATATCGATAAATTATAACGGAATGATATAACGCAGTACATAATATTTACGATTTATCACTTCAGTTAATATCAGAATCATATACAGTAGGTTCTTTTTTTTAAATAATGATTCACGAATTAATACATTGCGATGTGTATGAATCCCTAAATGTTCGAATAGTAAGCTTTCGTTATATGTTTTAATTATTTTGTACATACAGTGGGGATGGTGTGGCACGATCGAATGGACGCTAGACTTCAAATCTAGAGGTCGTGGGTTCAAACCCGATTGATGTCCCATCATTTATGTCCTTCAGCAAGACATTTAATCCATATTGCTGCTCTCTACCCAGGAGTATAAATGGGTACCTGGTTGGGTGTTAAGCATGCGCGCTATATATATCGTATATGGCTGTCATTAGCTAGTATGCTCCCCGGGGAGTTGAGATGGTGCGCAAGATAATTGTGCGGGTTTGAACTGTACCAGTAAAAACCAGGGTAATAATACAAGCGCATAGAGATGTGCTTCTGCAATGTGATATGCGCTATATAAGAACTGTTTATTATTATTATTTAATCGGTAGCTCAGTATGAAAGGCGGCCCTGTTAAAATAAATCGGACATAAATAAAGTACAAGTAAAAACTCATGCATTTAAGTCCGAAACTGAAAAAAAAAAACCAAGACGATTCTTAAATTATCCGCCAAATATCGTCACTGATGGTCAATATGAGAATATGCGAGGGATCACTCTAAGCCGGGTTCAACTTTTTAAACCATAATTATATAGGCAACAAAATCATATTATTCTATAAAATATACATCGGCTACATACAAAAGTACATAATTACAAGCTGAGTGAATACAATCGCAGATCTTTTGTCCCAACAGAGTCCAAGTTAATTTGGTTCGAGTTAAGTTTGGTATCGGATTTTCTTTGCTCATTTTCATTTATCTATAAAGCTGCGTTTCCATTAGAGCGAATTTCCGCGGCGAATTTTTTTTTTTCGGCAGCGAATTATTGCAAAAATCGCTCCGAAGAGCGATTAAAAAAATTCGCTTGCGAATATTCGCCATGTAATATGAATAATATATATGAAATGAATAACACTGATTTGGTCCGTGCGAATGTTCGCGGCGGAAATTCGCCGCGTTCGTCGCTCTAATGGAAACGCAGCTTAAAGGGATAGTTGAGTTCTGGTAAGGAGGGTACAGTTTTAGTGAAACTGAATTTTAGAAACCAAAACCTGCATCATTACATTACAAACTAATAGTTATAACTAGAAAGGAACACAAAATTACAAATGACGTAGTAAAGATCATGTTATCATTCAAAAAGAGCCGTTAAAACGTAAGAGGGCGCTCTCTAAACACTCATCGGTTTCAACCATTTTGAATAAAATATTGTGCATGTGATGCTTTGTTGAAATAGTGATTAGATAGAGAAATAACCAACAACTATTTAAATACCTATTTTGTAACTTTTTGAAAAGAGGAAGCTTTTTTTTGAATTTTTAACGGCTGGTTCAAAATTCTCTAATAAACCCGGGGCCCCGGGTTTATTACAAATTGTTATATTTATGGATATTTCAGCCGTTTCTGAACCGATTTTGATCAAACAAAGATGATTTTATTGTTTAAATATTATGCTCTTTCAAATTTTACACTCAGTTTTTCATTACCTCACAAACCAATTAAGTAGTCTAGCGCCCTCTCTACCAAAACTCAACTTTCCCTTTAAGGCTATAACTTATTTCTCGTCATTTTCACGGATGTTTGAATTCAATTTGTATCTAATCAATATCCTTTGTGTTTATAATAATATCAATAATATATGGACGAACTAAGCAGGAAATGAAGAATGTCGTTTTCCTTCGTAAATAGTGGTTACACATAAGGCCCATTCACATAGACGGAAATAATTCGCGCGATGCAAATTTCGAAATTTGAATCGCGATGCAAATCGCTCTAAGTTCTGCGATTTTGTTAGAAATAATCGCGATTATTTGCCGCGCGCGCGGCGTGTGTGAAAGGTCAATAGAGAAATAAAAAGATCGAAATTATATATCCCATCATGCAAAACCATTCAGTCATACATGAACGAATGCGGTTCGCATGCGGTTTTGCATGCGGTCTGAACTAGTGCGATGTTTTCTATGTGTGAACGGGCGCAAATAATTTCGAAATTTGAATCGCGATGCAAATTTCAAAATTATTTCCCTGCATGTGAACGGACGCATATAATTTCAAAATTCTGATCGCGATTCAAATCGCACTAAATAAGCCTGTGTGAACGGGCCTAATATATTCGGTAAAATGATAAGTTTGAAAACGTTCGATATGAAATCAAACTGTCATAAAAAGAGAGGCATTTATCGATGACAAAAAAACGTACCCATGAACAAGGAGGCCACGATGACAAAGTAATTAGTTCGACGAATAAACACCATCCAGTTACTGGAAACCTAAACAAAACAAAACAAAATGATAGGAGAAAATTATAATTCATGGCCTATACAGGGTGGCCCCAAAAAACCGGAACGGGGCACTTCCCAAAATACATTAACACAATTATTATGTCCATCGGATAGGATGTCTTTTCCAATGAAAAACGATACCAAGAACAGTCATTTTGGTTGAGCAGTATTTGTTCTAGGGCGATGTGAGTGACATCATGTCAGGTTCCGTTTTTTTTTTATTTTTACCTAGTCAGGGCCAGTAAAACCGCACGCACCGCCTTTCATAGTGTACAACACAGCGCGCCATTGACAGTGTGCACTCAGCCGTGTGCCGAGATAATGGGCATGGTATTACGGGCAGTGAGTGCGGTTTTACTGGCCCTGACTAGGTAAAAATTGACACAAATTTGCACCTGAAATGGTCTCACTCACAGCGTCCTAAAACAAAAACTACACCACCCAAATTACTGTTCTTGGTATCGTTTTTCATTGGAAAAGACACCCTACCTGATGGACATGAATAGTTTGGTACTTTATTTTGGGAAGTGCCCCGTTCCGTTTTTTTTGGGCCACCCTGTATAGAGCACATTTGCTCCCTATACAAAATATGTAAGCATCTCATGATCTGAGAGGGAAATATCAACGACATTTTATATGGTGGATTACAACAAAGCTCAACTATCTATGTGAGTTATTGTTTAGACGGTTTGACAAAATTGACCTATCTATACATTACATCACCATAATTATAACAAAATATTATTGTTCAACAATTTCAAAGTCAAGTCTTGTTGGCAATCGATGTCGCCCCATATACGCCAGAATGAAATGTGATGAATTGAGATGGAAGTTTAATTACCAGATATACTTTGATGAAACAAGACCTTGAAGGAGAATTGCGTCGACATAATCATAGGTTAATGATACATGCAATCATAATAATGTTTTGATTGATATTGCGCCTAATTAATGATTACTGATTTTCATATCGTTTACGAAATAAGAAATTGAAGGATAGTCGTGTCGTTAAAATATGAGGGACAGTCCCTCTTTTACAAAACGTCTGAACAGTTTCCCGTTGACGGATGAGGATGAATGTAACACACACAAAAACTTCAGCCCTGTAATTTGGATTCTACGACTGAAAAATGAACGCGTCCCTCCATCAAACTATATATCGGTCAATAAAGGAGTTTAACTGATTTAGTATAATATTACAACAATATTGTACTTATTCTTGTAAAGGTATTGTGAAACCAACATTTTTAAACGTATGTCACGGAAAAAGATCTCAAAAATGAAGAATATATTATTACATGTAGTAATTTTAAGCGAGGTTTGGTTATTTGTTTCAGTATCCGGATACCCGTTGTTATTTATGCACGGATCACGTAGGGGTCACACATAGCGATCTAGAACTCCGTGAATCCGTGTACGAACTTACGCACCGGGTGAATACACATATAATGCACAATTAACCGTTGGACGATGGTTTATTAGTTTTAGGTATATAACTCCACGAAAAAGAGTTTTCAAGCCCTAATTTTTTCAGGCATGCTATTAAATGACATTTTCTTTCATATAAGACAATAACCTCGCAACTTTTGAAATTTGGCTTGCAAAAGAGGGGGCTATCCCTTTAAGGATCTAGTAACTGTGGGCAAGTGCAAAAAGTGATGAGTGATTAATGAACTTTGTATTGGAAAGATCTAATATGTCCACAAAGTAATGTGTGAAAATATCACGTTAATTGGATGTTTTTTGGCCGAGATATGAGCAAAAATGCAAAGTGATATTCACTAACTCATTATACTTACTTTGTACTTTGTACACTGGCGTATTGGTGGGGGGGGGGGGGGGGCCCAATAAATTTAAATAATGGCTTTTTATCTAATTCGATAACAGTGATTGAAAGAAAAGAGTATTTCTTTAGCCAAGAAAACTCAGATTTTACTTCATGTCAAGTCAAATTTCCTTCCCAAGTATGCACCAGATTGCATAATGTCAACTAAAACATTGCAAAAGCACCTTTACCGTGCACCCAACCATCACCCCTCACCACCTACCCCTCTCGGTTATCGCTTCGCTCCCTCGGGAATCGGTCTTGTATACGTCTGGAATACAATGTTTTACTGGCCCTGACTAGGTAAAAATTGACAAAAATTTGCACCTGAAATGGTCTCACTCACAGCGTCCTAAAACAAAAACTACACCACCCAAATTACTGTTCTTGGTATCGTTTTTCATTGGAAAAGACACCCTACCTGATGGACATGAATAGTTTGGTACTTTATTTTGGGAAGTACCCCGTTCCGTTTTTTTTGGGCCACCCTGTATAGGGCACATTTGCTCCCTATACAAAATATGTAAGCATCTCATGATCTGAGAGGGAAATATCAACAACATTTTATATGGTGGATTACAACAAAGCTCAACTATCTATGTGAGTTATTGTTTAGACGGTTTGACAAAATTGACCTATCTATACATTACATCACCATAATTATAACAAAATATTATTGTTCAAAAATTTCAAAGTCAAGTCTTGTTGGCAATCGATGTCGCCCCATGTGCGCCAGAATGAAATGTGATGAATTGAGATGGAAGTTTAATTACCAGATATCGTACTTTGATGAAACAAGACCTTGAAGGAGAATTGCGTCGACCTAATCATATATAGGTTAATGATACATGCAATCATAATAATGTTTAGATTGATATTGCGCCTAAATAATGATTACTGATATTCATATCGTTTACGAAATTAGAAATTGAAGGATGGTCGTGTCGTTAAAATATGAGGGACAGTCCCTCTTTTACAAAACGTCTGAACAGTTTCCAGTTGACGGATGGGGATGCTATTAAATGACATTTTCTTTCATATAAGACAATAACCTCGCAACTTTTGAAATTTGGCTTGCAAAAGAGGGGCTATCCCTTTTTAAAGGGATCTAGTAACTGTGGGCAAGTGCAAAACGTGATGAGTGATTAATGAACTTTGTATTGGAATGATCTAATATGTCCACAAAGTAATGTGTGAAAATGTCACGTTAATTGGATGTTTTTTGGCCGAGATATGAGCAAAAATGCAAAGTGATATTCACTAACTCATTATACTTACTTTGTACTTTGTACACTGGCGTACTGGTGGGGAGGGGGGGGGGGGGGCTTGGGGGCGCTCCCCCCCCCCCCCCCCAAAATAAATTTAAATCATGGCTATTATCTAATTCGATAACAGTGATTGAAAGAAAAGAGTATTTCTTTAGACAAGAAAACTCAGATTTTACTTCATGTCAAGTCAAATTTCCTTCCCAAGTATGCACCAGATTGCATAATGTCAACTAAAACATTGCAAAAGCACCTTTACCGTGCATCCACCTACCATCACACCCTCCCATCACCCTTCCCCCTCTCGGTTATCGTTTCGCTCCCTCGGGAATCGGTCTTGTATACGTCTGGAATATAATGTTCATGTTGTTTTGTCATAAAATAATGCTTTTGATGCACTGTTTGAACTGAATATGTCACGTTGCGGATATTATTTTGGGGGTGCATTTTTGTTTTTCTTCATGAATCAATCATAACCTCTTCTGGTTAAGAATCATGACGATGATGACGCACTAACGCACATTATAGTACATGTCGTCAAGTCAGAATTTCCTTTCCAGGTATGCACCAGATTGCACAGTTTCAAGTCCAAAAATGCAAAATCTCCCTACCGTGGACGGGGGGACACCCCCCTCCCCCCGCTCAGTCGCTTCGCTCCCTCGCAATATCCAGTGGTGATGTGGATTTTGTTTATCCCCCCAAAAGTTTTTGCTCATTACGCCACTGACTTTGTACACAGCATTAAACTATCCTGTAGCATAGGCGCCGGTATTCTAAGTATTCGCTGCGCGCTTCGCGCGGGAACAGATTATCTCAATTTGCATTCAACGATTGTTTGTTAACCCTATCAAGCCCAAGGGGGGGCTGAATGAGCCCCCCCTACCATATTTTTTACTGCCACGCCCACATTTTTCATCCAATTTTCACCAAATTCGGTGACTTTTCCTAAAATTGTATAGGGAACATTGTGGTATGAACTTTAAAAGTGTCAGGTTTTTCCCGTTGCCATGGTAACCACTTTCTGAAAGGCATGTTTGTCAATTTAAGACTTATTTTGTTTTTCTTGCACTAAACAAGTAAATCGTGTAAATTTCTGAAGTGTTTTCTATTTGAAATGTATAAACTGTACAAAAGTAAAGTCACAATATCAGAAAATAGATTTCACTTGTTTGTTTTTGTTTTTTCTTTGTTTTTCTTTGTTGTTCAAGAACAAAATGGCGGAAAACAATAGAAATAATAAGAATTTCTAAAAAAAACTAATTTTCTCATAATTTTCCGATTTTTGTCTTCAAAATTTGAATTGAACAACCTTTCCATACACAACCCAAGGTATTGACATGGTATTTTCATCTTCAATTAGTAACAGTATCTAGTAAACTTATAGTGAAAGTGATTTTATATGGTCAGTATATTACACAAAATTAGTGTAATATGTGTAAATTCATTGTACTGTCCAGGCTTTGACATGAATCAGTTTATTTATATAATCTATATGATCGGTAACAGGTTGTCATTATCTGAAAAAACAATTTCATGGATATTTCTTTTGTTTTTCTTTGTTTTTAAAGACAAAATGGCGCAAAACAATTAATATAATAAGAATTAAGTCATATACAGTTTTGATATATTTTTAGGATATTTTTGTGATTAAAATCTGCTAATAAGGGTTTCTTATGATGTCAACAAACATTTTGATATGAAAGAAATCCATTTGGTTTAAGTTTATAGGGTAAAAATTAAAGAAATCGCATACATAAATTATCATGTACTGTAAAGTGTATGATAAGATGTGTGAAGGTCACCTTCACAATGACTTTGCGGACCTAATGGGCCTCTAAATCCCATCAAACTCCACAGAAATGTCCTGATCTATGTTCCAGAATATGTAATATTACATAATTATGTTGAAAAGTTAAATTTGCCTACTTGATAACAGTCCATTCGGCGGAAAGAGCTCCAAATTTCTATATTCTGACATTTTCTATGTTTTTTATCATATTATCGTAATAGCGCCCTCATATGGTGACCTTTAAAAATGTTTATGATTTCAACTTGTAGAGCTTGACCTGCTTGACACATGTGCCAAATATGAAAGTGGTTGATTGAATAATAAAGAAATTAGAGAGGGGGGGCCCTATGAGCCCCCCCCCCCCCCCCCCCCCTTGGGCCTGGGAATGCCAAAATAGCTTGGGCTTGATAGGTGTAATGAGTTGACTCGTACTCATCAATAAACAGTCAGTTCAGGCATATCAAGTTAGTTTCCAAGTTATCTTTATTAGAGTACTGCTGTATTCAGTTTACTGTACTGGTGTGTATTCTGTGTGTGTCTATATAGTTGTATACATGCAGTGTGTAGTATGAGTGTGTATCCATACATACATTGTGTAGTGTAATGCTGGCAACATGCAATGCCTCACAAGTAGGGTGTAAGATGCAATACATCACATCCCCCTTTTCATCATAAAGAAATAATGTCCCAAAATATTTAAAGTCCAAAAATATCAAAATGTCTTAAATCCAAAAGTTCTCGAAATGTTTAAGTCCAAAAGTTCTCGCCGCTATTCTTAATTGTTTTTCTGTTCTGAAAACTTTATCAATAAGAAAGCTTATCTGGCTTCCTAACGTGGCGTCCACTGCGAGTAGTATGTGGACTCTTCACCACCGGAGGGGTACTTGGACTCGGTGATGGGTGATGGAATTTGACATCACAGGATGGATTCGGCACATCCACAGACGGACCGGGTGTGTCCTTGGATCGTGGTTCGTTGTCAAAGTGGATTCGCCTAGGTTCGACATCGTCGAGGTGACGTCGATTTCTGCGCAAGACACCTCCATTTGGCGTCTCAACGAGGTAAGACCGTGGTTCCCGACACTGCTCACGAACGGTAGCTGGGAACCAGTGTCCTGTCTTGTGGTCCTGGACTCTGACGAGTTGACCTGGTGTGAGAGGTTGCAGATCATGAGCAGTCTTGTCATGATGGAACTTCTGTGTCTCTTGTCTCCGCTGCATACGATGGTAGACTTCATCGCGAGCCGGAGCACGGTTGCGGATCCTTGTTGGAAGGTTGTCTTTCATCTTCCTGCCGTATAGAAGCTCTGCTGGGCTAGGAATCTCGCTGTCAATGGGGGTGGCACGTATGCAAAGAAGTGCCATGTTGGGATCAATGTTACTCGCTTTGGCTTTCTTGAGCACGTTCTTCACCGTCTGGATGCTACGCTCGATGAAGCCATTGGACTGCGGGTAGTGCGGTGAAGATGTGACATGGCAGAATCCCCACTGTGTACTGAAGTCCTTGTACACTGCTGAGTCGTACTGTCTGCCATTGTCACTGATGACGCGATCTGGGACTCCCTGCTCTGCGAATATCTGCTTAGTCGCGTTGACTACAGCTGCGCTCGTGCATTCTCTCGGCAACTTACGAATGAAGGGGAATTTGGAGTAGTAGTCGCAGATGATCAGGAAGTTGTCTCCTTCAAAATAGAAGAGATCGGTACCAACCACTTGCCAAGGTCGACTGGGAACCTCGTGTTGCAATAGGCTCTCAGAGGGATTGGAGGGCCTGTAAGTCCTGCAAATTGAACAGTTCGCTGCCGTCGCCTCGATGTCTTGGTTGATGGAAGGCCAGTAGACTGCGCCTTTGGCCCGTAGTCGCATCTTCTCTGTGCCCTGGTGCCCTTCATGTAATTTGGACATGATGTAGGATCGCATACGTCCGGGAATAACGATGCGTTCTCCCTTCAAGATCAGGCCATCCTCTACTGACAACTCATCTCTAAATGGCCAGAACGACTGCAACAGTTTTGGAACTTCACGTCTCTGTTCCGGCCAGCCATGGACGATCACGTCGCGCAGGGCAGCAAGATCCGGATCATTCGAAGTCTCCTGTCGCAGCTGGCTGAGACGATCAGGGGAGAATTGGACGAAGTGTATCATGAGATCGAGTTCAATGTGGTCATTGTCCTTGACCGGCGAGCGTGACAGGCAGTCTGCCACTTGGACATCTTTTCCTGGGCAGTACTTGATTCTCATGTCGTATGGCTGCAAACGCATTATCATCCTTTGGAGGCGAGGGGGTGCAGCTGTGAGAGACTTGCGGAGAATCATTTCCAAAGGCTTGTGGTCTGAGTGGACCGTGAACTGCCTGCCGTATACGTACGTGCGGAATCTTTCACATCCGAAGACCACCGCGAGAAGCTCCCGTTCGATATTTGCATACCGCTTCTCTGTATCACTGAGCGATTTTGATGCGTATGCGATTGGCTTGTTGTCTTGCATCAGGGTGGCACCTAACCCATGCATCGATGCATCAACTTGGATCAATGTGTTTTTCGTGCTGTCGAAGTATGCGAGTGTTGCGTCCTTGCAAATTCGGTCGCGTAGATCGTCAAAAGCACGCTGATGTGACTGTGTCCACACGAAGACTACCTCTTCTTTAAGTAGCTCTCTGAGGCTGGCAGTCTGGGATGACAAGTTGGGGATGAAGGAGCTGAGAAAAGTCACCATCCCCATGAACTCCCGAAGCTGAGTCTTGTTCTCTGGTGGTGCCATTGACTTGATTGAGTCCACCTTCTTGGGATCTGGGTGGACCCCTTGTGCGTCATACACTTGACCAAAGAATTCAATCCTTGGAGCCTTGATCAAGCATTTCTGGCTGTTGAACTGCAGACCACGCTCACTTGCGACGCGCATCAGGCCATGGAGGTTCCTGGCATGTTCCGCTTCAGTTGCTCCAAAGACAATGATGTCATCCGCGATTCCTATGACGCCACTGCAGCCTTCCAGAATCTGGTCCATTCTCTGCTGGAAGAAGTCCTGTGACACAGATAACCCAAAAGGCATCCGGGTGTACCTGTATCGGCCAAACGGGCTGTTAAAGGTCGTCAAGAATGAGCTCTCCTGGTCCAACTTGATAGACCAATATCCGCTCTTGGCGTCGAGCTTGCTGAAGTACCGAGATCCTGCTAGCTTGTGAGTGATCTCTTCTGTCGTGATCGTGCGATAGTGACAACGCTGTATAGCTTGATTCAGTTCTTTTGGGTCCAGGCAGACTCTCAGGCTTCCGTTTCCTTTGCGAGCAATAACCATACTGTTGACCCACTGTGTCGGTTCCGTAACCTTTGCGATCACTCCTTGTGCTTCCATACTGTCCAGTTCCTGCTTGAGTTCATCACGGATGTGGATTGGACAGCGGCGTGGAGCATGAATCACAGGCTGAATGTCTGACTTGAGAGTGATGTGGCATTCACCTTCAAACTCTCCGATATGATCAAACTGCCTGGGGTATTGTCGGATCAGTTCCTCCGTTGAATTCAGATCTGTCGAAGTAGTGCGCTTGATGTTGCTGATGTTCGTGTGCATTGTTACCAGCTTCAGTTGCACTGATGTTTTCAGTCCTATGATAGCAGGTCCCTCGGATTCAACTACGTAGAACGCATCTGTGGACCATGGAGAATTGTTGTACCTGCAGGGGAGCACTATCGACCCATAATGCTTGATCTGCGTTCCGTTGTATGCCGTCAGCTTGGCATTAGTGTTGCGTACAAAACTAGGCTCAGGAAACCCATCGGCTGTGAGATGATTTGGATACATCCCGCGAAACATGCGTACGGGCAAAGTGTTCCCTTCGGCACCTGTATCAACCTTTGACCGGATTCGGGCTGTCCTCGGGCCTTCAAACTTGATTTCAACATACGTCATTGCAGAATCAGATCTGTCATCTTTGTCCACGGCACTTATGTTTGAAACAACAATCTCTTCAAAACTCAGAGCATCAAATACCTCCTCGAGTTGGGCAGTATGCGTGGTGTCGTCAATGGTATCCACTCTCTGGTGCTGCTGATTTCTATATGAGTTTTGTCGCTGACGTGGAGGGTCACGACGGGTAGGACGATTGGCTGGTTGCTTTGAAACAGACCGCGACCGACAGAACTTCTGCCAATGATTTTGCTTGCCACATTTCTTGCACGCTGTACCAAACGCTGGACAAATGTGACGTGGCTGTCGAGGATGATGGCGTCCACAGCTCTGACATGCACTTTGCTGAGGACGGGCTGCTATTGCATCAACCGCTTTGTTGTCTGGTTGCATGCGGGCTAGCTGTGCCATATGAGTTTGTGATGCTTCGTAAGTTCTCGCAATTTCCAGTGCGTTTTCCAGTGTCAGGGATTTGTCTTTCCCCAACAAGTCCTTCTGTATGTCAGTGTACCTTGTACCAGCGATGAACTGCTCAATAACACGCTCTTGGAACTCCATGTCATCACGGAAATCACAGGTGTATGCGTGCAGCTTCAGGCGCGACATGAAATCATTCGCAGTTTCTCTCTCCTGCTGAACAAATTTCTGTAGATACAGTCTGGCCACTCGGAAGTTGGTTTTTGGCTGAAGTTGGCTCTCAAACTTGCTCCATACCACTGCAGGATCCTTCTTGTTTTCTTCAGAAAGGCCCCATGAGTTGTAGAGCTTGAGTCCAGTTGCCCCAGCAAACAACAAAACGTGGTCAACTTGCTTGGTTTCGGTAACATTCTTCACAGAGAAATAAAGTTCACATTGTTGGTGAAAAATCTTGATAGCACTTGACCTATCTGGGTCATTCCAGTCCATACGAGGTGTAATTGACTCAGTCATTGTTCACTCTCAAGGCAAAACGATTGTAGCATATAGTAATGTGTACTTACACAAAAATGCACACATGGGACTGTATGATGCACTGCAGAAGAATCCTATGAACTGGCACAGGTGCAAAGCAATAAAAGTCCTCAAATTTCACAATGCCTTGGGTGTGGCTATGTCCATAAGCTGCCACCATGTAATGAGTTGACTCGTACTCATCAATAAACAGTCAGTTGAGCCATATCAAGTTAGTTTCCAAGTTATCTTTATTAGAGTACTGCTGTATTCAGTTTACTGTACTGGTGTGTATTCTGTGTGTGTCTATATAGTTGTATACATGCAGTGTGTAGTATGAGTGTGTATCCATACATACATTGTGTAGTGTAATGCTGGCAACATGCAATGCCTCACAAGTAGGGTGTAAGATGCAATACATCACAATGACGTCTTACTAATGTTGTCCGTAGGACACAAACCTTAATTGCAAAAATGGACTTTCAAAGACATCATAAAGACGTCGTTATAACGTATATTATACTACACAATAAATACTTAAAAATAATCTTTTAATGACGTGATAATGACGTCGTTTTTACATCCTTAATATGACGAAAAAGCATTGGAAAAAATGGTCTTTGAAAGACGTCACAATGACGTTGTAAAAAGGTCGTCCATACGACAATAAATGATGGCAAAAACTAGTCTTGAAAACACATCATAATGACGTCGTATTAACGTCGTCGTACGACACAAACCATAATGGCAAAAATAGTCTTTAAAAGACATCATCAAGACGTCAATTTTTAGACGTTTTTATGACAAAATAAATAGTGAAAAAAAAATGGTCTTTGAAAGACGTCAAAATTACGTAGTCAAAAGGTCGTCCATACGACAAAAAATGATGGCAAAAAAATAGTCTTGAAAAGACTTCAAAATGACGTCGTAAAGTGGTCGTCCATACGACAAAAAATGATGGCAAAATAGTCTTTCAAAGACATAAAGACGTCGTTGTTACGTCTTCTATACGACAAAAATAAATACTGACAAAGTGATCTTTAAATGACGTAATATTAACGTCATTTTTACGTCCTTCCATACGACAAAAAACAATTGGAATATGGTCTTTGAAAGACGTCACAATAACGTCGTAAAAAGGGCGTCCATACGACAAAAAATGATGGCAAAAAATTGGTCTTGAAAAGACGTCAAACTTACGTCTTTATAGCGTTATTGATACGACATAAACCCGTATGGCAAAAATGGTCGTCGTTATCGTGTCTTCTATACGACAATAATATATTCTTAAAAATGGTCTTTGAACGACGTTATAATGACATCGTTTTTACGTCTTTCCTACGACAAAAATAAATAGTGGAAAAATGGTCATTTAAAGATGTTATAATGACGTCAATTTTACGTCTTTTATACGACATAAGTCATCATGTCAAAAATGGTCTTTAAAATACGTCATAATGACGTCGTATTCTGATCGTTTGTACGACATATGACGTGTTTACCAGTTTACGACCAAATTAAGACGTCATAAAGACGTCAGTCTGCTATCAGGGATGTTTGTTTCAGTCATTTACGTAGCACCGGTTTTTCCTACGGTCTCAGCTTTTTCAACTTCAAACTCGGACCGGCCCGTGACCGGAGCGGAAGCCCGAGTTCGCCAGTATTCGGTTCCGGTCCGGTCCGGGTCACAACGGGCGGGCAAAATAACAATAACTGATACTATATCAGGCTAATGCATACTTACTAACCAACATTTTTTAAAACTTGCTTAGCAACTCAATTTTAATAACTTTCTCCTTGAGTAACCCTTTTTTTATTTTATTTTTTTATTATTTGGCCAAAATTAATAATTAACTATATAACTAAAATACATTCTATAACATCAATGCTTGTGTTGAGACTTATCAAGACACATACAAATACATGATATATCATCTTTGCTTATATTGAGACTTATCAATACACATAAAGAACTTCTGTCATTTTTTTTTTCGTTTTTTTTTTTTAAACATTATCCAAATCGTACATTTTGTGTAAACTGACTCTAACAAAAAAATCAACCTTACTCGAGTTGCTTCTTTTTATTAATTTAAGAATCTTTTGCCAATTTTACTTTAGCAAAAATAAATCAACAACATTATCTCAACTTGTGACTCTTTGCCTCGTCTTTCGTCTTTGAAAAGTGACAAGCTGTTAAACAAAAATCGGTACATTTTCAAAAAGAAACAAACACTTTTTCTAAGAACTTCCATCAATTACATCATAAGCATAATCAAAAGCATACTGTAACAAAACAACGAATATGACTGCACTTGTTTCACATAATTAGCCTGAAAAATTCTACTTAATCCAAAATAAAAAGTTACTGTACTTCTTGTATCAAACCTTCCATTTGCTCTTTGATTAACCTTTCACATATTGCAACTGCAAAGGATAATTATCCATATTCAATATTTACTCTGTAATCTTAATATACATGAACAATAAGTGATTGAAGTAATTTACCCCAAATAAATTTTATAATAACTACAAATGGTGTGTTCTTTCATGTCTATTCATGTACACGTAACTTTAACGTCATGAATATGTACAATTTTAGAGAAATGGAACTTATATTAAAACTTGACCTATTAAAAAATTCACACAGACTGCACGAGTGCCTTTAAATCAACAAATTCTAATATGGAAAATTCAACTCAGATGAACACACAAAACTGAGATATGTCCTATTCATTGGCTTATGTTCAATAAAATCAATCAAAAGGAATTAGACAAAATCTTCTTCCAATGCCAAAATAAATCTTTCTTTGGCTACTTTGTCTATAAATCATTTTCATTGGCATTTTCAACTCAGGTTGCTTGTCCGTATCATTTTATCTGTTATAATCTATAGTCTTTGACATAGTACATGTAGGCCTACATGTACTTTCTATTTAATCTTTTTTTACACTTTTTTTTACTGTGTATCAATCCTTTCTATATACATTAAAATGTTTTATTTTCAAAGAAGGCAAATCCCTCTTCAGTTTATTTTGTTATGTTCGTTTGATTATTCTGTGTCTATGTCCAATAATCACGTAAGTGACCTGGTCTTTGTCTGTTTCGCAAGGGATAGCGTCGTTGCATCTGTGGTTCAGCTCGGGGAACGTCAGTATGATGCTGTTCAATGTCATCATCACTGTCATCATCCGAACGTCGATCTGGGCCTACAAACTTCTTCAGGCGCGAGATGTTTCGTGTTATGCGGTGCGAATCGCGTTCGACAGTGACGAGCGAACCGCGTATGTGGATGACCTTGAACTGTATTGGAAGGTATGGGGACAGCTATTTAGGTATGATACCATCGCGACAGACTAGAACTGTGTCACCGATTTCAAGGACTTTGGTACGCGTAGAACGATGACTGTCTGCATATTGCTTCATTTGTGACTTCTTCTGCTCATCGCGTTTGCGAACTGCGGCATCGATCGTCTGGTGGATCGCGAATGGGTCGACCAAACAGTAACGTAGCTGGTGGAGATCCCGTGGTTGAGTGAGGAGTCGCGCGGCAGTTCCTCAGCAGCTTGTACATCTCTTGTTTCCACGATTTCGACTCGATTTGGGCTGACCTATAGACTTTCTTCAAGGATTGCATGAAGCGTTCAACTTCGCCATTGGCCTGAGGCCAACAGGGTGTGATCTTGCGATGTTTGAAGCCTAGATACTCTGCGAATTGTGCAAATTATCTGCCGTTGAATGGGGGACCATTGTCTGTGCGAACAACGTCTGGAACACCAAATGTAGAGAAGATGCGATCTAGTTTTGGGATTACTTGTTGGGCAGATGTCGACGAAACTATTTCAACATCAGGAAATCGTGAATAATCATCTATCACCACCAGAAGGTGCTCTCCATTGGGCAAATCTGCGAAGTCAACGCTTACTTCCACCCATGGTCCTGATGGTAGCGTACTCATCTTGAGTGGCTCTGATTTGTGTTCGATTGTATTGGCTTGACACGCGAGACAATCGCGAACGAGTGCCTTTGTCATGCGATCGATTGTGGGAAACCACACTTTTTCCTTTAAAAGTGCTTTCGTCTTTGTGATTCCCTGGTGACCCTCATGAGCGACATTTAGGATTCGTGTGCGAAGCGACTTGGGAATGACGATCCTGTGGTCGCGCAGAAGAATATCGCGATCCTTTGCTACAGTGAGTTCTCCACGAATGTTGTAGAAGCTCTTTATCTCAGCTTGTGACGATGGATCTGCATTCACGAGGAGGTCACTCCATCTGTCATCATTGATTGCGGCCATACATGCTTGAAGAGTTGTATCCTCCTTTGTAGCTGCTACAATGTCATTGTACGTGACTGTTTTCGGTACGGAGTGCGAAGCGACATAGCTAACATGGGCCTTTGCCATGTTTTGTTCACGCGATTAATGATCCGCTTTTCTGGGATGTCGCGACATGTAGTCTGCGGGATTTAGCTTACCCGGATGATACTTGACTTTGAGATCATACGCTTGAAGCTTCAAGATCCATCGCTCGATGCGGAGAGGCGGTTTTGAGTTAGCGTTGTTGAAGAGCGACACAAGAGGCTTATGGTCGGTCACCACAGTGAACGGTGATCCATAGAGGTACAGATGAAAGTGGGTGACCGCCCAGGTTATCGCTAAAGCTTCTCGTTCGGTTTGAGAATAACGCTGCTCAACCGGCGATAGCGCTCTGCTGGCTAAAGCTATGACTGATGTGGCACTGTTGCATTGCGTCAGAATTGCAGCAAGACCGACTGGGCTCGCGTCTACGAGCAACTCTGTGCTACTTTTGAAATCGAAGTATGCCATATTGCAGCATGACGAGAGACGTTGCTTGATTTCTGTGAACGCTTGCGAATGGGAATCAGACCATTCCCATGGAACATCAGATTTGGTGAGGTCACGCAACGGTGCTGATACAGACGCGAGATCTGGAACAAAACGGCCACAGTAATTGACCATGCCAAGAAAGCTGCGTAGTTCTGATACATTTGCTGGCGGATCGACTGCGTGGATTTCGCGAATCTTGTTAGGATCTGGAGCTACGCCTGAGGCTGTGAACACATGACCAAAGTACGCTATTTGCGAGACGCGAAACTTGCACTTGTCCCGATTCAACATCATGCTCTGCGCGAGTACTGGCAAAGATGAGTATGTCATCGCTAATGTTGATCACGCCGGGAAGATCACGAAGCGCTGACTGGATGGTCTGCTGGAAGATTTCGGCTGCAGACGCGAGACCGAAATTGAGGCGCTTGTACTGGTAGAGACCTGTGTGCGTTGAAAACACAGTGTACTTCCTTGATTCCTGAGCGAGGGCCCGAGTTCAAATCAAGCTTGCTGAAGATGGTAGCACCGTTAAGTGTCATGATGATGTCATCAATGGTTGGCGTCACATGGCGTTCGCGTTTCACAGCTTGGTTGACACTGCGCATGTCCACACATATGCGGATTTCATCCTTTTTTTTTTTTACAACTGTGATTGGAGACACCCATGGTGTCGGCTGCTGTTGGACCGGTTCGATTACGTCTAGCTGTAAAAGGCGGTGCAGTTCCTTTTCCACCTGCTCTCGCATATGGAAGGGGGTGCGGGATTGCGACGGGTGATACAGATGCATCAATATGTATCTTACATTCGAATGATTACATTCGAATGATTTAATTTTGCCGATACCCTCGAAACGATCCGCAAATTCAGTGAGATCTGACGGAAGCGATGGTTGCATTGGGTGATTTCAAGTATGGTGTTGGGGTTAGTGTTAGTGTTGAGGATGAAAAACTGCCTCTAATCTGAGCTAAACACCAGCTTCCAGATTAAGAGGAGGTCACGAACTTTCCGAAAACGATCATACCAAATCGGTACAAACCCTGATATCGATATCAGGATCGATAGTGTTCGTCAACACCAGACAAATATCACCAGAACCCCTTTAAAATGGTGACGAAAACTTTCATATGCTTACGAATTATAGAGCAAATCATAATAAAGACTTACCACATGCATGCATTAAATACCATAATTAGAAGAAAATATTCAAACCATTCACTTGATCGATACGATGTTAGTGGATATTCCCTATTTTTCGTGGAATTCGTAACTAAACTCGCAAGAAATGTGCGTGACTCTCTTTAAAAAATTGAATGCCCGCCGCGCGCAGAGACACATCGCTAGCGCTAGCGGTTTGCATAGCCGACGATGAAGGCATAACTCGCAGTGGCATCATGGTACAAGTTCCGAGTGAATACCGATAGTACGTGACATGTTATATAGTTTGATTAAATCTGTCACGTGATCATTAGGGATTCTGTGGCGGAGTGGGTAAGGCCGGTTGCACGTGTATCACGTAATAAATTAATTGTTAGAAGTGGGTTCGAGTCCCCGATGTGGTAACTTTTTTGTTTTTTTTGCCATTATTAAAAACAAATCTCGTAGAGCTTTGAACTTAATTACAAGTTTTTATAAAATGTCAAAGATATACAAACAATTGTCAGTGTATACATTACGTACAGGGTCCTCTAGAGGAGTGTGTGTTGGGGGGGGGGGGGGGAGGGGATAATCATCATGAATCACGATGTTTCAAATATAAACTGATGACAACAAGATTCTGATCTTTCTCATTCTCAACATCGAACTGAAAAGGTGTAAACTAAGTATTTTGAAAGTAGCAGTCATTCATAGGCTTTTTTTAAAACATGGGAGCTAGAACGTATAAGGCCTATTTATCAAAACATTCTGGTTTCGAAAATAATTAGCTGCCTGAAAAGGGGGTAACAATTTTGCAAGAATCACAGGAATTAACCACCTCTGTATGATATTGTACATGTGGCTCGACAAGGCTGGGGGCCATTATTCCCCCCCCCCCCCCCCCCCACCTCCGAGATTTGTTTTATTGCTCCAAACCGTAAAGCTCGGACCTACCGTTACTAAATCACGTTACGAAATCCCGAAAATCGCTCAATTTCGTGATGTGTGTACAAAACAACTGGCCAATATAAGTTTTCGTTCAAAATATATACATCGTTGGTTTGGTCTGGTTTACATTTGTAGTGTTTGTTTTGGTGTTCAAAAAGTTAAATTATAGTTAGAAATGAAACAAACAACACAAACAATACAAATGCAGAAGTATAAAAACAAAGAAATAATTATGTACATAAAATAATTCATTATAAAAACAATAAAACACATAAGGAAGAAACTGGCTATTCTAATTTGTTTTGATGAATTATTATTCTATTCCAAAATAATGGTCTAAATAATTTATGTAGTAAAAAATGTGAATATCAGATTTATGGGTAAAATATGAATTGTATGACCTTATTTGCGTAAATTACTATAGATATTCAAATTACTACATTCATAAAAAAAATAAGATTTTCATTGCGTTTCATAAACTTCACTTAAGTAAAATTTCACAAATTATCTAGGTTGATACCCTTTTTACATGCTTAGACAAACGAAAACACCACTATTTCAGTTCAGAATTGTGATTGTAATGCCCACCTAGCAACAGTAACACTAACACCAGCTCGATCTGTACTTGAAATGACTTTCATTTCGATCCCTATGGAAGTTGTTATCTCTATGGAGTTTTGCGTATACATGCTCAACACTAACACTACTGGGCAGATTAGCAGACGACGCTAAACACCAGCAACCACGTGAAACTGCCGGAAGTACGAGGTCAAACCTCTAACACCAACTCATTTCAAGTACGGTGTTAAGGCTGCAGTTAGTGTTTAATAAACACTAACACTAGCTCAACACCATCTACGATAGTATATTGCCATATCAATAAACACCGCCTGTCGGAAACGGAAGTTTGTACAACGGTGAAATCAGAGGTCATCATGTTAACACCATCCTAACACTAAGTCATTTCAAGTATGGTGTTTAAGCCCGATTTAGTGTTTAATAAACACTAACACCAGGTTTAAACACCATACTTGAAATCACCCAATGTGTAGGCTATTGTCACTAGTCCTAACTGTGAAGCAGATTCGAAGTTCAGGAGCGTATCAACACCATGCGGCGTGACATAGACATCTGTGTGTGTAGATGCCGATTTGTAAACGAGCTGAGCCTCAAAGATGACTAGAAGTGCAAGCGGTGACTCGGAGCCATAGGCATATACCTCTGTCTGATGTGAGCGAAGTTGCGGACGCGGAGAAATGGTGTTCAAGGTTTTCTCACTCATAACCATCACGGATGCTCCAGTATCTACAACACAACTGATCTACAACACAACCCTCTGTTGACTGTTGTGGTGGACGAAATGCACCGACTTTGTTGATTGCCGACGCTGGGAAAGATTGCTGCTCGATCTGCTTAGCCTGTTCTTCAGCAGCTTCGTACGTTCGGGCTGTTTGAAGTAACGCAGCAAGTGACAACTTATTGCCTTCCCTTAAAGCATATGTTCTCAGTTTGTGGGAAGAACAAGTCTGAATGATTTGTGACTTGATCTCTGCAGTTTTGTCAGGGAAATTACACGACGAGGCAAGCTTCTGTAGCCTTACATGTCTTGTTCGACAGTTCTCTCTCTTGTTCATGATCTCCAATTGCGACTGCTTGATTTAGGTTAGGAACCGTTTGGTATATTGGTAGGCCTGCGTGTGAAATTAGGTAAAAGAAGGTACACGGTGGCTTCTTGTTGGTTAATTTCGGGTTGTACATGCTTGTAGGCTGAGATCATCGCTGGACGTTCTTGGTTTGGCTGCCTAATAAACTTCATCCCCTCACCACAATATTAGGAACGGCAAACGTTGTTTGCTTCTGAGATGATGGCATTAAACTTTTGTTATCCGATCACATTCCTTTGCTTCAGCTTGATTTCTCAAATAAATTGTTGAAACAGCACAAGTTTTACCCAAGTTGATTGGTGAGGGTAAATCTTTGAGAGATGTATTTCGTTTATATATCGCATAAACACAAAAGAACATGAAGCACGTAGCTACTGCGAAGCAAAGTCTCGGGACAATGATGAAGACATCGTAAATATGACCAACCTTGTCATCAGGAATAGTGCCCTCAGGCTCTTCTCTTGACTCGGAGGAGCTAGGGGAACTAGTACTGTTGTATAAGTGTCCTCTAATTTCCGCATAAGCGATTGACTTCAACATGTTCACGCTAGACAAGATATTGTTGCCGGATGGGTAAATTCGACACTCGACCACCCTACCGATATCATCATCATCGATGTTTTCCAGCAACAACGACCTCCCGCCATCTCGGATCCATGATCGAGTCTGGATGTCTAACTCGCCAGAACGCGGATCCAGGAGCCTCCATTCTATTTGATTCACCACCCGATGATTCAACGTCGCACTCGATCACGATCTCCCTTTGTCTCTGAGAAATACGAATGTCGACCATGGTTGGGAAAGAACAGTTCTGAATTTCAATGAAGCTGTTAAATGACAAGTGACAATAAACCTGGCAGACCTGTAGAGTATGATAGTTAACAAGCTTCGCTAAGGATGAGGCTTCAGTTGAATTTTTGTTTCCACATGCATTAATCTCCAATTGCGAGTTGATATCTTTAGGTAGTCTTGCTTCACACATCAGTTCAACTTTGGTTAAATCGAAATTTCCGAAGGTCGTCGCTGGGGCAATATTGCATTTGGGTGATTGAATGTTTCCTTGCTCGATAATAGTCAAGTTGTAAGATTCCACTACTTTGTCTCCTAATTTACACCTATGTTCTCGCTGTGCGGTTTTATCACTGACACTAATCACTAATACAGATGAATTCAAATTTGCTGTAGCAGAATAGTCATCAGAATATGCAGAAAAAACTGTACATGCTCCTGTGTTAAGGTTGTATATTGCTATCGTCTGCTCAATTACATCCTCTGGATAGGTCCAACCCAGATAACAATGCTACGTTGGCCCATCGTTGGCCCAATGTAGGCGGTCATATTGGGCCAACGTCAAAACGTGACGTCTAGCCCACGTCATTCTTGCCGCTGGGCCCTCGTTGGCCCAACACCCATACGCCAACGTCAATTGCCAATGTTGAGCCAACGTTTGCCCAACCATTTATTTTGCTATTTCTGACGTCAAGCCAACATTGAGCCGACTAAACCCCAACGTTAATACGACTATATAAGTCAATGTCGGGCCAACGTTAAAACGTGACGTTTTGCCCACGTCATTCTTGCCGCTGGGCCCTCGTTGGCCCAACCCAACAAGCCAACGTCGTACAAGTGTTGGGCCAACGTTTTCCCAACCCTTGCCCAACCTTTCAGTTGGCTAATTATGACATCGGGCCAACGTTTAGCCAACCTTGGGCCAACCTTGAGCCAACCTTGAGCCAACCTTGAGCCAACCTTGAGCCAACCTTGAGCCAACCTTGAGCCAACGTTGAGCCAACCTTTAGCCAACAATACGAACAATTAAAAAAAATGATTAATAGGTTTGCATGGTGTTACAAATTTTACACTTCCGTCGTGCATCCACTAAATCCTACATCCTTATCCTACACCTAATCCTATAATCCTATAATTCTATCCTATCCTATCCTATCGTCTTAAAGGGGTAGTCCGGGCCTGATATAACTATTCGTTTTTTGAATAAGCAGAACAAGACGAATGATTGGTGAAAATTTGATCAAAATCGGACAAGAAACACGGGAGTTATACCTGTTTGAACATTATGTAATAATGAGCGATCGTTTCAAAATTGCCGCCATATGCAACCTCATTCACGAGCACCTCGCCATGGCTTTAGTACATGAAAATACACTTATTTCTCATTTTTCGATGCTAAAAATTAACTTTTCTCTCCTTTTTTCACGAATTCATAAAAGATTATCGATGGGGCAACCTCATTTGAATGTGTAAGCTCATAAATTTGCTTTGTTATGAAGAAAATTTAAATTTTGTTAAATTTCCATGTAGAAGTCAAAATGGCTGCAGCTCGCAAGTGACGTCACGATCGATAGCAATTGCGAACGATACTAAAAATCGGAGCAAAGTTCGTCCTGTCATAACTTTTTTATTGCTTATCCGTTTTGGCTCAAATTTTCGATCCCGATTCTTCATATTCACCTCATTTTATAGCAAATATCACATTTCTGGGGTGGAATTCCTCTTTAACAATATACTATGCAATCGACCTATACATACTATTTACATTTGTTAATAGTTAGTAATTGCCGAGAGTAGATTCTAAAATAATCAGCCTTTGAATCATATTCATGAGACTATTATTCAGGTGTCATTTATAGTTTTTATAAATTATATAGAAAAACAAGGACATGATAACACTGTTTTCAATACAAATAATAGCAAAAATAGGAATTTTTCTGTTCACTATTATGATCGTTTATAATCGATCATGAACCCCGATAGCAATTCTGCGTTGGCCCAATGGGTGATTTCAAGTATGGTGTTTAGGGCTGGTGTTAGTGTTTATAAAACTGGCGTTTGTGTGTAATAAACACTAACACCGGCCTTAAACACCATACTTGAAATCACCCAATGTCGGCCCACTTACGACGCATTGGGATCGATTTCGGAACGAACCTTTACCGATCATAAATCACTAATTAATAGGTGTATCAAAGTGAATAAAGAGGGGGCTTTGCACCCCCAATATTTTGTTAATAAAATTTAATTTAATTGTATTAATTTACCAATTCAACAACATAATATAATGTACAATATTTCACAATTTCCCGTCATTTATTAAAAAGGATAGACATTGCATAGTATATTAGTCAAAACTGGCCCTTGAACAACTATATAAACAATACAAGTATATACTGCACATTATATTATCGATAATATTACAACAAATTATATAGAAAACAGGGAAACGTTTTTCAATACAAATAATAGCAAAAATAGGAATTTTTCTGTTCACTATTATGATCGTTTATAATCGATCATGAACCCCGATAGCAAATTTACAAATTTAACAAAATCATATAATCCCATTTTTCTTTGCTCACTTTTAATCACAATATATTCTTGGTCAGTTTCCCTATATGTTTGAATTAAAAATCATATAATGTACAATATTTCACAATTTCCCGTCATTTATTAAAAAGGATAGACATTGCATAGTATATTAGTCAAAACTAGCCCTTGAACACCTATATAAGCAATACAAGTATATACTGCACATTGTATTATCGATAATATTACAACAATCCAAAATGTTCCAAAAACGTTTTCATACATTGTTGGTAGAACATAATTAAAATATATTTTAATTATTGTACAATTTCAGAAATCCATATCGTGACATTGTACATTTTAAGTCGCATGGAGGTTCATCTAAAATTACTGCCCCAATGTATGAAATGGACTGTTTCCCTATATCTGTCTTGATTTAGCTATCTTGCATTTTGTTAATCAATTTTCCCCGTGAAATATATAGCAGTGGTTCAATCTTTTTTCTCGTAATATTTGTATCTATATTACTACAAATGAAGTGCAATCCACTTGTGTTTTCATTAAAAGGATAGTTGAGTTTTGATAAAGAGAGTTCAGCTTTGGTTAACCTGAGCTTTAGTAACTAAAACCTGCATCATTACATTACAAACAAACAGTTATAACTTACTCCACCATGCTCGAAATTAATAACACAACAAATTACAAATGACTAAGTAAAAAGCATGTTTCCATTAAAAAAAGAGCCGTTAAAACTCAGGAGGATGCTCATTAAAAACATATTGGTTTTAACCATTACAAATAAATCAACAATTATTCAAAAACATCTTTAATAGTACCTTTCTAAAAAGAAGAAGCAATTTTGAAATTTGTTAGCGGCCGATTCAAAGTTATATTGTCCGTTCCCTACAATCATTAAAATGTTAGGTTTATGGATATCTTAGGCTTTTCTGAAACAATTTTGATCAAACTAAGTTTATTCTGTCATTATAATTGTATGCTCTTTCAAACTCGACACTCCGTTTTTTATCATCTCACACAACTCAACTATCCTTTAATACGAATCCTTGATACCAAAAAACTGTTTTGTCGGTAACGATTTCTAAAAAGCATGAATTTGGTATAATATATTTTCTTTACACCTATATGAAATGCGTCAATATTTGACCTCATTACATTGAAATCTATGTGTAAATACTCTCTAAAAGGTGAGAAACCGGCTAAAAATCATCTGCAAACAATCCCAAATGGAAATAATAACGTAGGTTTGGAAATCGTTTATACAAATGAGGAAAAACGCTGGTACCACTACAGATCATTTTGAAACTCGATAATGTAATCGGTAATCAAGAAGAAAAAACATCATAAGTTAGAGTGATATCGGATAAATACCCCTTGACCACGGGCACCGAGTTGGATGTGTACAAAGTCTATGCGAATTTCATGAACATGAACATGCACTATAGGGAAAAGTGTTGTTAGTCCTTTGCGAAATCTAAGAAGATTCTGTTTGTAACACTTCCAGCATTTTCGTCACTGATTCGTACACAGTTGATGAATTAAATTGATCAATGCTATAAACTTCGCATTCATCAGCCTGCTCTAAAACCATACTGGTGTAGTGGTGTTCATAATATAATAACATAACTTGAACCGTGAAAATTTGTAGACGTGGTGTGGCAAAATTTTCGCGTTCTTGTTTGTCCTTAATTAAGCAAGACAATTAATCCAATATTGCTGCGTTCTACCATTATATCGTGGACTGCGCCCTATTGACCAGCATGCCTTGCTCCCAAGGGATCAGAAAGTGCACGTGTGGATTGATTGTGAGTGTGTCCGATGACCCCCCGATGACCGGGGTAATAATATCTTTATTAGGCGCTATATAAATCGAAACATTATTATTATCTTATTTGTATTTTCATTATAAATTATAATTTCATCAAACGATTATTTGGCTGCACATTCGTGAATGCTACCCAACTAAAAATTGAACGTTTTCTGAACGTTCTAAACAGGTTCAAAGATGGTTATTTGGACGTTATGTGAAAACGTTTTAAAACGTGTATTTGTGGAAGATTGAAAACGTTTTTAAAACGTGGCAAATGGCAATAAAACGTTGTTTAAACGTTACCAAAAAAACAATAAAAAAACCTTTCATGTATTTGCTTTCAAGTGCAAGGACCAGCAGAAACCCTGTCGGACGCTGGAGACGTTTTAAGAACGTTTTTTAAACGTTGATTAAAGACGAAGACCTACGTGACCTAATACAAACGTTTTGTAAAGGTTTTGTAAACATTTTGTGTTTGCTGGGTAGTGCCCGTAATTAATGTACTCGGGTGTCTATTCACGAAAGCTTATGCGTATGCACTTATTCGGAATTTGAAAGACCGATTCCAACAATTACACGACAATGCGTGAATTTGAATGATTTCGATTGAAAAAGTGTCAAATTGAGCGGGAAAATGTTATGATAAATAATAAGTATTCATCAATTGTATCATAATTCTGTTGCTATCATTTCATCGTTGGCCAAATCTCATTCAACCAACCAATAACGACACTACGTAGTAGGCAAAACGTTGGCCTAACGCTGGCTTGCCTACCGTCGAAATGTGGTTGTTTGTTAAAGGTTGGTTTGACGTCAACTAGCCAACCAATATCCAACGTCGCTCATTGACCGAATGTTGTAGTAGGCGAAACGTTGGCGTAACGTTGGCTTGCCTACCGTCGAAATGTGGTTGTTTGTTAAAGGTTGGTTTGACGTCAGCTAGCCAACCAATATCCAACGTCGCTCATTGACTGAATGTTGCAGTAGGCGAAACGTTGGCCTAACGTTGGCTTGCCCACCGTCAAAATGTGGTTGTTTGTTAAAGGTTGGTTTGACGTCAACTAGCCAACCAATATCCAACGTCGCTCATTGACCGAATGTTGTAGTAGGCGAAACGTTGGCCTAATGTTGGCTTTCCTACCGTCGAAATGTGGTTGTTGGTTATAGGTTGGCTTGACGTCAACTAGCCAACCAATATCCAACGTCGCCCATTGACCAAATGTTGTAGTAGGCGAAACGTTGGCCTAACGTTGGCTTGCCTACCGTCGAAATGTAGTTGTTTGTTAAAGGTTGGTTTGACGTCAGCTAGCCAACCAATATCCAACGTCGGTATAGGAGAAACGTTGGTATAACGTTGGCTTACCTACCGTCGAAATTTGGTTGTTTACCAAACGTTAGTACGACGTCAACTAGCCAACCAATATCCAACGCCACGCATTGGCCGAATGTTGTAGTAGGCGAAATGTTGGCCCAACGTTGGCTTGCCTACCGTCGTAATGTGGTTGTTTGTCAAACGTTGGTTTGACGTCAACTAGCCAACCAATATCTAACGCCACTCATTGACCGAATATTGTAGTCGGCGAAACGTTGGCCCAACGTTGACTATCATACCGTCGAAATGTGGTTGTGTATTTAACGTTGGTCTGACGTTCACAAGCCAACCAATATCCAACGCAAGTCATTGACACAATTTCGTCGTAGGAGAAACGTTGGTATAACGTTGGCTTGCCTACCGTCGAAATTTGGTTGTTTACCAAACGTTAGTACGACGTCAACTAGCCAACCAATATCCAACGCCACTCATCGACACAATGTCGTAGTAGGCGAAACGTTGGCCCAACGTTTGTTTTTCGACCATAGAAATATGATTGTTCGTCCAACTATCACCCAACGTTGTTTCAACGTACATTTGCCAATCAGTTTGCCAACAGTCAACAGACGACGTTGGCTTAACGTCGTTTTAACGTCAGCTCGCCGACTGCAAAAATGTGGTTGTAAATTTACCTTAGGCCAACGTTGGCTTAACGTTGTTTTGCCAACCGCGACGGTGCCGACTATAGACTACGTTGGGCCAACGTAGCATTGTTATCTGGGAAGTTACGCCAACAAAACTGTTCGGCAGATGACACGTTAGATGTATTTGTTGACCAATTATCACTGGTATGTTGGAAGAACCTTGGGCACAACATGTATGATTCAATAGGCACAGAATGGTAATAGAAATTATAAATCCCACTTTTGTTTCAGTTGGATCCATTTTAACTGTTTACATGGTTAATGATGTTGTCATTAAAACAAAATAAGAACAAAGAATCTACCGAGAAGATTTCTATATAGCCCGTGTCTTCATAAAGTCTTAACTAAATTAACATTTGTATCGAAGTATACATGCCTTTATATACAATACTTTGTAAACAATTAATAGAATACACTCATAAGCCTGAACAAAACTTTGGTTTATTATCTTACCTGGATGTGGACAATTGATTACTCACTTGTATCGAAAGTTGTATGAGAAGAGATTAATTACTAACAGGAATTGGTTATTTTACTTTCATGTACTCTCATTCTGAAATCAAGGGGAGGAACTTTACTGAACATGCACGTGATTCGATTCCGATAACTTTCTGTTTCTGAGTTATATTCATAATTGTTTATTGTTTCCGTCCTAATCTCATTATCAATTTCTTTCCGTTCTTACCTTTTCTCACTTTTACCACTTCCTATTCACAAAGCAGTTCAACCTTTGTTAAAGGGAATTAGCAACATTGTCCAAATCCTCAAAACTTACTTGGAACTCTAGTGGTTCTTTCATACATTGTCATATTCATATTAATAATAAAAGCACGGGACAGGAGTAAGAAATTGATCCTCATTTCTATAATATATAAGAGGTTCGGTGAACCTTACATTTTCATTTAAAATGGTAGCCGAAAATTAATTTACATTTTAAAGTAACCACTCACTATGGCTAGAATTGTGCCGAACTGGACTCGAGAAGGAAATAGAATGGATCAATTTATATACAGTATATGATTAATGACATACTTATAGAAACTATAACTATATGATTCGGAACCGAACTAAAACCAAAACATGGATAATGGCACGTCAACTTGTTAAATGTAAGCTAAAGGTCATTCATATCACGGCGGAACAAGGAAATTGGGGGACCGTGCCCCGAACGCGAATTTTTAAACTGTAGGATGGCAACTGGAGATTGATGAATTATTCATAAGCAGCGATGTAGGTCAAGGGCTACTCATGAATATTCATTACTTGGATTAGGGTTTGGATGAGTTTGAGGATTATAATTACCCATGAGACCCTTCTGTCCATCGGCAATTTACGTGGCCTAATGGTCATGCTGTGGACTTCAACACTTCTTGATAACATGGGTTCGAATACTCTGTTCTTCTTTTCTTTTGCCATAATAAGTGTTGAGTAGCGGTTTATTTAGTAAATGTATCATGTACAGTTTTCACTAAGGTCTGAAAACTGTGCCCAACATCACTGCGCATGCTCACTGCTTATCTCCAGTTGCCATCCTAAGGTTTAAACATTCGCGCCCCGAACACTTTAGCCAGATGAAAGTTCTCACTTTGATAATAAAGGTATGTATTGTAATACGTAGCTTTAAGTTCAAATTTAAAATTTATATTATTGTAGGCCTAACTTAGAATTAAAATTTAACTTAGAATCTTTGTAAAATACCCCACTGAGAAAGATTCTCAGTTAACCCTTCGAGATTCTAAGATGCAAAAAGAAAGGAATCTTTCCACAAAGATCAGTTTGGATAGAGCTACTAATATTCTTCAATGGAAAGAGAAGGGAACCCAAAGGTGGACTACCTACAAAGACTGAGCATGAGGGTCGAAACGTGAGTAAGAAATTGATCCTCATTCCATAATTTATAAGAGGTTCGGTAAACCTTACATTTTTATTCAAAATGGTAGCCGAAAATTAATTTACCTTTTTAAGTAACCACTCACTATGGCTAGAATTGTGCCGAACTGGACTCGAGAAGGAAATAGAATGGATCAATTTATATACAGTATATGATTAATGACATACTTATAGAAACTATAACTATATGATTCGGAGCCGAACTAAAACCAAAACATGGATAATGGCACGTCAACTTGTTAAATGTAAGCTAAAGGTCATTCATATCACGGCGGAACAAGGAAATTGGGGGACCGTGCCCCGAACGCGAATTTTTAAACTGTAGGATGGCAACTGGAGATTGATGAATTATTCATAAGCAGCGATGTAGGTCAAGGGCTACTCATGAATATTCATTACTTGGATTAGGGTTTGGATGAGTTTGAGGATTATAATTACCCATGAGACCCTTCTGTCCATCGGCAATTTACGTGGCCTAATGGTCATGCTGTGGACTTCAACACTTCTTGATAACATGGGTTCGAATACTCTGTTCTTCTTTTCTTTTGCCATAATAAGTGTTGAGTAGCGGTTTATTTAGTAAATGTATCATGTACAGTTTTCACTAAGGTCTGAAAACTGTGCCCAACATCACTGCGCATGCTCACTGCTTATCTTCAGTTGCCATCCTAAGGTTTAAACATTCGCGCCCCGAACACTTTAGCCAGATGAAAGTTCTCACTTTGATAATAAAGGTATGTATTGTAATACGTAGCTTTAAGTTCAAATTTAAAATTTATATTATTGTAGGCCTAACTTAGAATTAAAATTTAACTTAGAATCTTTGTAAAATACCCCACTGAGAAAGATTCTCAGTTAACCCTTCGAGATTCTAAGATGCAAAAAGAAAGGAATCTTTCCACAAAGATCAGTTTGGATAGAGCTACTAATATTCTTCAATGGAAAGAGAAGGGAACCCAAAGGTGGACTACCTACAAAGACTGAGCATGAGGGTCGAAACGTGAGTAAGAAATTGATCCTCATTCCATAATTTATAAGAGGTTCGGTAAACCTTACATTTTTATTCAAAATGGTAGCCGAAAATTAATTTACCTTTTTAAGTAACCACTCACTATGGCTAGAATTGTGCCGAACTGGACTCGAGAAGGAAATAGAATGGATCAATTTATATACAGTATATGATTAATGACATACTTATAGAAACTATAATTATATGATTCGGAACCGAACTAAAACCAAAACATGGATAATGGCACGTCAACTTGTTAAATGTAAGCTAAAGGTCATTCATATCACGGCGGAACAAGGAAATTGGGGGACCGTGCCCCGAACGCGAATTTTTAAACTGTAGGATGGCAACTGGAGATTGATGAATTATTCATAAGCAGCGATGTAGGTCAAGGGCTACTCATGAATATTCATTACTTGGATTAGGGTTTGGATGAGTTTGAGGATTATAATTACCCATGAGACCCTTCTGTCCATCGGCAATTTACGTGGCCTAATGGTCATGCTGTGGACTTCAACACTTCTTGATAACATGGGTTCGAATACTCTGTTCTTCTTTTCTTTTGCCATAATAAGTGTTGAGTAGCGGTTTATTTAGTAAATGTATCATGTACAGTTTTCACTAAGGTCTGAAAACTGTGCCCAACATCACTGCGCATGCTCACTGCTTATCTCCAGTTGCCATCCTAAGGTTTAAACATTCGCGCCCCGAACACTTTAGCCAGATGAAAGTTCTCACTTTGATAATAAAGGTATGTATTGTAATACGTAGCTTTAAGTTCAAATTTAAAATTTATATTATTGTAGGCCTAACTTAGAATTAAAATTTAACTTAGAATCTTTGTAAAATACCCCACTGAGAAAGATTCTCAGTTAACCCTTCGAGATTCTAAGATGCAAAAAGAAAGGAATCTTTCCACAAAGATCAGTTTGGATAGAGCTACTAATATTCTTCAATGGAAAGAGAAGGGAACCCAAAGGTGGACTACCTACAAAGACTGAGCATGAGGGTCGAAACATGAGTAAGAAATTGATCCTCATTCCATAATTTATAAGAGGTTCGGTAAACCTTACATTTTTATTCAAAATGGTAGCCGAAAATTAATTTACCTTTTTAAGTAACCACTCACTATGGCTAGAATTGTGCCGAACTGGACTCGAGAATGGAAATAGAATGGATCAATTTATAAATACACTGTTGCTCATAAAGTTGGAATATTTTTGTATAGATCGAATTTCATTCTTGTTCCTGTTTTTTGCGGCTAATGAATAATTTTAGAAAAAAAATAATGATTATATAATGTTTCCAAACTACCAATGTACAATAAATAGGAATTTGCATTAATTAATTTAGCCTTTTGTTTTGAGCTTTGACAGGCAGGATCTTTGATGATTGGCCCCTTTCCCTCTCCAAAGCGTATGTCCAACAAGTCATCATTATGTGTAATTTCTCGGAGTTGGCTGTAAAATTTTCAACCAAAATTGGCACAGAGGCTCTCTAGGCCATACTTCGTCTAACGTCATTGGCTACACGCCAAACGATGCTTGTGTTTCACCAGGAAGGGGTGTCAACAAGCAATGTCCACTACTTTCTTTGTAACATCGCAGGTTACGGTCTGTAAAATACTCAGGTGTCATTCCATGTCAAATCACCCCAAAAAAGTGAAAATTTTCATCACACCCCCTTTAAATTTTCTAATATTTGGTATGTATGATATTTCAACCTTTCAAATGGTAAATATTTAAGTTTTAGCCCAATCCGCCCAACGGTTTTGGCGTTATGGGGGAGTTTTGTAAGAAATTGGCATGGGCACCATTTTTCAAATGGCCATTGTCCATTAACCATTGGGTCAATTTATTTTGTAATGGTGTCATTGGACTGGGGATGTTATATGCAATCCATATATGCCAATTCTTTTTCATGCATGAGCGAGTTTGGATACGATAACCTTTGACCTTAGACTTTGACCTTCCGTTTTACCTCGTGGATCAAACAATTTTGAGAATTTTTTTGGCTTAAATCTTGGCTTGAAAGAATTGGAGATATGTTATTTCTTGTTTTTTCTATAGCCTTGTTTTAAGTTTGCAAATTTCATGTAAAATTGAATTATTTTAGACCTGCCCCCATGCCCAAGAATTCTATAGGGGTGTATTATGTATGAAAAGGACCTATTCAAAGTCATGATTAGAGCCTATTCACACCCTGGCTCACAAGAGTTAAATAGACCTGCTAATCCCCATACAATTGAAATCCAGACAAATGGCATCATGGTACTTGTATTGATGTTTTAATGATACCACATGTTTCCAACTTGACAAGGGCCCTGTTGCAGAAAGAGATACAATCAGATCAAATGTTCTAAATGCACAAATCTGATTGGTTGAAAAGTTCTCTCTCTGCAACAGGGCCTAAGTGTAGATCTTTTCTTGAAAACAATCTTTCAAGTTCAAGTTCAAAATGCAAACTTGTACATCAATCATGAAATCAAATATTTACAGGTATCCCTTTTTCAATGAATTTTATGTTTCTATGCAACAGAAATGTATGCAATAGTTACATGATTTACCCTCTTAGTCTATCAGGTTATGAAAAGCAGCATTTTTTTTTGCTATAATCTTGGCAATGGTTTTTAATGTGTTCTAAATACATCAATGAAAAGGAAAAATGATGTTTCCATTTTTTGTTTTTGGTCCCAGGGTGCATTTTGGCGATTTTAAAGATAATTAGCTAATTTGCATATTTCTGAACTAAGGTCAGGGGTCATTTTCCATCTAGGAATAGTACAGTAGTAATAAAAACAATCATGACAGGGTAATATGGGGCAAGGAATCCATTTCCAGTGCTCATTTTCATGTGTCGTATGGGCAACGCCCTAAAATCCAAGATGGCTTCCCCTAATTTGCATATTTATGAATATTATTGATTTACAGTAGCTACATCCTCTAATAAGTATTAATTACAGGTCATATAGATTAAATTAGGCTCTTAATGTATATTAAAGATACTTCAGCTTGGTTGCCACCATGGCAACCTCTGACAATGCCTATAATTAGCTTAATTTGATTATTGACCTAATTTGCATATTCCCAAGAAATCATGTAAATTTGTGTGTTTTGTGAACCCAGCAAGTGAAATCAACGAGAAATACCACTTTTCCATGGTTTTAGGGGGCAACGAATCCATTTATGATACTTATTTCGACGTATCACCTCGGCAACCCACATAAATCCAAGATGGCGGCCTTCGTCATTTTAAAGTAAATAATGCTATTTGCTACTTTAATGGCATTTAATTTATAAAATTATGATTTGTTTACTGTAAGCAAACAACTACATTGTGATTCAAGTATTCTGGTTGCTTATTCCAATAATTAAAAGTCAAAACATTATAATATTAATCTAATATAACCGAAATAATATAATCGTGTATCATAACATGTGTTATTTGGGGAGCAGCCATCTTGGATTTGAGATGGTTGCCATGGTGATACAGGTAAATAAGTATCAAAAATGGATCTGTTGCCCCCCTAAACCTTGGAAAAGTGGTATTACTTGTCTTTTTTACTTGCCGGGTTCCCAATATACTGGATTTGGGGGAATATGCAAATTAGGTAAAATACATAATTATGCAAATAATATGCAATGCTAGAGGTTACCACGATGGCAACTCATCTTTGATATCTTAAATACATACTTGGAACATAACTAACAAATAATAATCCGGAATTATTGCTTATTAGGGGCTGTAGCCACTGAAAATCAATAATATTCATAAATATGCAAATTGGGGGCAGCCATCTTGGATTTCAGAGTTTTTCCCATACAGCACTTACAAACGAGCACTGGAAATGGAATCCTTGCCCCAAAATACCCTAGAATACTAGTTTTTATCAATATTGTACGATTCCTAGATAGAAAATGACCCCTGACCTTATTTCACAAATATGCAAATTAGCTAATTATCGTTAAAATCGCCAAAATTCACCCTGGGACCAAAAATAAAAAATGGAAACATCACTTTTTCTCATCAGTAATGTATTTAGACCAAATTAAAAACTGTTTCCAAGATTATAGCAAAAAAATTCACAACATTTATGTGTACTACATTAGGGGATATACTATCTAGACAACTGTTCATAATTTCATAACTAATAATTGTTTCAAAATGTCATCTTACCACAATATTTCTACAGTTGTTTTGTACATTATGTGTGAAAATCAGTGATATTCATTTCTTCATGGCTGAATGAGCACATATTAAAGACAAAATGACCCAATTTCAAAAGTCACAAGAACTTGCGCATGCCTGTCCATTTTTGTAAAACATCACATAATTATGGCTTAATGCACTATTTATGGTTTGTGAAATTTCAAATTGCACCGTTTTTCAATTGCAATTAATGCATTTAATGCTTCTTATGGGAGCCATTTTCATGTTATCTTAGACACAAAAAAGTGGGTAGAAATAAGAAAAATAAATAAATACGTTTATACCTATACTATATAATTAATACTGAGTTAAATGGAAAACATTACATTATAAAAAATACTAAAAATGTGAAACTAAGATCAACATAAAGTAATGTTTATATCATATGAAATCAATGAACATGAAATAAAAAATTACCATAACATTAAAGGCTTGTTGAAATTTTAAAACAATCACATTTCTTATGAACCTACTAATCTCCATGAAGTAAAACGTGTAAACTGTCCTTTAAAGGGACTTTTTTTTTCGGATTCTTTTTTTTTTAAATTTATTTTTTAAATATGTTTTATTGGATTCAAAAGCAAATCAATACATAAATCAAAACAATCATTAAAATAAAATTTAAGAAATACAAATAAAAAAGGAGCAGCATTAACAAAGCGATAATAAGTCTAGCTGTATTTTTCATGCAAGCCTAAACACTATAAATTTCAGTTACTTTGTCTCATACGTAATGTTATCGGCATATAACAAATATGATACACATAGTGTAAAACAGGTTTTTTTATCTTTAAAAATAAAAGTAAATATTACAAAAGTAACATAATTTATACATTGGTGTTACACGTAATTGATAAGAGGAAAATAATTATAGGATGACAGGTCAACCGTGAAACACCACCCACAGGAGGGCATGGGCCTGACGTCTATAAACACTCTGTCAAAGGACTAACAAGAATATTCATGAGATAATTAATTTAAAGAAATGTGAATATAAATGAGGAAGAACTAAATCACTCGGAGGGAAATCCTGCCCATACATGCCCATGAGTGGTGTCCCTTGGTGTAATAAATAAAAAATAAAAAATAAATAAAAAAAATATAGAACAATGTAACGAATACATTCAAATTTCAAATCGCCATTTCCGGAAATGAATAGGGAGCTTGTTATTTTTTGTTTGCAATACAGTATTCAAGTTCCTTATTAATCGTAATAAAACATTTATAACCTTTGAAGCTTAAGGGTTTGTTTTGGAATTTACATATATAAATATAATATTTAAGTAAAAGAAACAAATATTTAAGAAATTTATCATATTCACAACCGAACATTTTTTCAAATGTTGAGACATTTGTGGTTTATGACTTAGTAACATTGTCCAAATCCTCAAAATAAAATTTAAATTCGGGGGGTCACCTTTTGGAAAGACCCAAAATCATGGGACAGGTTTCGATTTTCAAATTTCCCTTTCGTTACAAAGATAAGTACGATCGAAATATTCAGTGAGAAAAACTCCCGTGGAGTTTTGAAACCGTGTACAAAGTGAGTGCAGTGAGTATAGTGAATATCACTTTGCATTTTCGCTCATTACTTGGCCATGCAATGTCCATTTTACTTGAAATGTTCACACAATACCCTGTGGACATATGGTACATTGCATCAACCATTCATCACCTTTTGCACATGTCAACAAAGTTACTAGATCCCTTTAATTATGGTAAACACTATACACACACAATATCCATGAACTGTGGCGTAGCAAAGGATTCTGCAAGGGGAGAACTCTAAAGCCTAGTGCCCACTAGGCGATCTGCGCTTGCGATCTAGCCCGAGTTGCTAGCGATCTCGGTTCGGTGTGAATCGCACCAGTTCGCCGCGAGTCAGCCCGATCTCATTGCGTACGCGATCTTTTCGGTGCCCACTATGCGATCTCACGGCGACTTCCTATTGTCCCTATTTCCACGCATGCGTGCATGGTTGAGGATTACAGCCAGGTATATTGTTCGCCCTTGCTTGTCTTGACATCATAATGCGCTTTGCGAGTTTTTTTAAAATAAACCCAGCGCCCACTTTGCGATCTGCGCCTAGCGATCTTGCCCGAATAGGAGCGATCCCCTGAGATCTGTGGTTAAGTCGCAAAGTGGGCACCCCAGATCGCTGTAACTCGCGTCCGCAAGGGTGGTGTCGGTTGCGGTCGCCAGGTTTTGGACATGTTGACAAATCTGGCGACCTCCGGCTTCGATCGGGCAAACTCGCAAGCAGATTCGCACAGTGAGCACCGCCCAGATCGGTCTCGATCGCATGTCGGGCGGGATCGCACAAATGGCAAGCCGTTTGAACAATTATTCATATTTCCTGATAACAAGAATCCAATACTTGATATCAAGAATTCTGTTTTTATATATCAATAATTAAATTCTTGATATCAAGAAATAAATTCATGATATCCAGAATTCGATTTCTTGATATCAAGAATTGAATTCTTGAAATAATACTACTAATAATATATAGCATTTATAGAGCGCCATGTATCTAGGTGCCCTATTCAGAGGCGCATTATTACCCTTGGTCATCAGGTACAGTTCAAACCCGCACAACTATCTTGTGCACCATCTCAACTCCCAGGGGAGCATACTAGCCCAAGCTGCCCAAGAATTACCATTGGTTAACAACAGAAAATGATTTCTTTACATCAAGAATTCGATGTTCAGTTATGCGAAACTGCTTTTCAAAGGCGCCCTGCGAGAACCAAGAATTCTTTTCTTGATATCAAGAAAAGGAAATAAATGTTAAAACGGCTAGCCATGACTGGTCATGCTCGCACATTCAACAAATTCCAACAAATTTAACAAATTCCAAATCAAACAAGCGTGAATCCATGGCTATTGTATTCCTCGACAATGCGTCAAAATGGGGCCAAGGCATGACCCCGAAGAAGTCACACTGAAAAGATCGCGTGCACAATGGAATCGGGCTGACTCACTGCGAACTGATGTGATTCCAAGGTCGCTAGCCCAATGCCCACTACGCGATCTTGCCCGAAATAGGAGCGATCCCCTGAGATCTGTGTTAAGTCGCAAAGTGGGCACCAATGGCCGCACCAGATCGCCGCGAATGCGATCGAGACCGATCTGGTCGCCAGATTTTTGTCAAAACCCCGGCGACCGCAACCAACACCAACCACCCTTGCGGACGCGAGTTACAGCGATCTGGTGCGGCCATTGGTGCCCACTTGGCGACTTAACCACAGATCTCAGGGGATCGCTCCTATTCGGGCAAGATCGCTCTAGATCGCTAGGCCCAGATCGCAAAGTGGGCACTAGGCTTTACTTCGGAGAACTCAAACTTGGGAGCGCGTTTCGCGAGCTGGCGAGCTGCTATGGTAACTTTCAATTTTTTTTTTCCAAAGCCCTCAGCCATAAAAACCCGCACACGCTGCTAGGTAATCAAGTTAAAATGTCTAGTTCAACATACCTTACCGATAATATTCCATTCAGTTCATCCAGAATTGAGAGGTAGTGAGGTAGTGTACTCGATCCAAAATACCAACACGTTACCAATCATAATAATAAGATACTCTAACTAACTCCTACTCTGCACTCATTTGTATAGCCCCTCCACCCGTTCATAAAAAACAATTGACCCATTCTTTCAACAGAATTAACTCTTTACAATCTAAAAGAATACAGCATAATAGGCTTGCAACGAACAGTCACGTGTCACGTGTCACGTTCACGTTCACGTTTTGCGACCTTTCGTGAAATAGGTCACCCAAGTCTACGAAGTGTTGGGTTACGTGACCCAACAGTTTGTTGATATACTATATTGAAAGCTCACGTAAATTGGCGCTTGCGTAAAACAAATTAATGTAAATTGTCGTTGAGAAGAGACTAATTCTCTGTAAATTTAATCGTGAACGAACCAGTCCTACCTATACTGTTATACCAATTATAGGCGTACCCAGGCCCCCACCCCCGCCCCCTTACATAATTCTCAAGAAATGTCTTGGTCTCGGCCTCGAAATTTGTGACCGGTCCTGGTCTCGTCCTCGGCTGCGATCATTTTCTACGGACACCCCCTACCCACACTCCCCCCCCTCCCCCCGCTTACTTCAATTTGTCTGACGAAATACCCCCCTACACCCACCCCTTGAAAAAGTCCTGGGTACGCCACTGCCTACAAGTAGCTAGTTCGGATGTCAAATACTTTAATTGATTTATTTAATTTTGATTGGTTGGTGTGATTAATTGTTTCATTGATTATATAATGATTGACTGATTAATTGATTGATTGTTAGATTAAATGATTGATTTATAGACTGACTCGATTCAATAACCATAATTTAACACTATTAATCAAATTATTGTTTTATTACTTTTAAACTCATTGATCACTGCACTCACTCACTCACTCACTCACTCACTCACTTTCACATGCATGCACATACAACGCCGTAACGTTAACGGCCAGTACGCGCAGACGTCGAGCACGGGAACTTCAGGCGTATGCGAACTGAATGGTCCGCTGCGTGTAGCAATTCAGCTGGAAATCAACATTTGCCAAAATCCACGCACGACACGTCTTTAGAAATACTCCAATAACAAGACAAATAATGCAAGTGGTATGGTTGTACATTACCTAAATGACAGAACTGCATATTATCGTCTCAGATTACTCTGAATTATGCACGTACATATTATAAACATAATGATTGATATGATTTGATAAGGGGGTATCGGCATTTTCGTCGACATTTTTAAATCTCTTTGTGCGTGTATGTCTAGTCTTAGTAACAAGCGTTTGCAATTCTTAAAATCTTGATTAAACACTGACGTCACGTTTTGGTTTTACGTGTTTTACAGGCGTGGAAAACAACGAATGGTCGGCCCTACACTTCGTAGATTTGGGTGACCTGTTTCACGAAAGGGTGCAAAACATGAACATGACACGTGATACGTGACACGTGACTGTTCGTTGCAAGCCGCATAATAAGTGCATGTTTATAAGCTAGTCTCAGTGGCCATAACATTCCAACATATGGGCCGGATTTAGAAACAGATTGACAGAGGGGGAAAAGGAGAAGGGGGAGAGGGTTGGGGGGGGGGGGGGGTTGCAAACATAAGAGGAGGGGGAGAGAAGTGATATCTAGTTAGATGTGATTAGTAGGGCATGTGTGAATTCAAAAAAAGGGTGCTTAGAACAAAAGAAGAAATATCCTTAAAGTAGAACACGTTCATCTTGGTTAGGGGGGAGGGGGGGGGGGGGGGTGGGTGGGGTAAAGTTATAACTGTCTATTTTTACTGGAATATTGCAGATTTTGTTAAATAAAATGTAATTTGCCCAAAACTCAATTATCACTTTAAAATATAATATATTGAATTACTAAACTAAATCTCAAAACTTATAGTGGCACTTTAGATACTAACGTCAAAATGGGTACTCGAATTTATAACAACTTAATGGATTGATCTAAATGCAACTAGATTTTGAATTCGTCACTTTTGACGAATTAAGGTTATACGTATCGATTTCTTATAATAAAAGCATGATTCCAAAAAATAAGTACTCAATCATCATATAAATAATATCAGATACTGCCCCCCCCCCCCCCTAATAAAAAGTAAAAAAGAAGAAAAAAGAAATTAAAAAAATATTGCCTTGGATTCGAACCCACGACAATTAGACAATTAGATCTAGAGTCGCAGAGTCATACCACTACACCAACCCTTGCTCACTTGACAGAGATAAACAAATGATGGTATATGAGTAAAAGATTGCACTCTGCTGCATTTGCCAATACAAGATATAATGTTGATGCGTGGCAGACTTATCGTAATTGTATAAATTCGCAATTTCAACTTTAACCCTCAATATGATGACTTTATAACATTTACTTGGCATAAATGAAGTATGAATTCGTATCTACAACTCATAATCAATCAGAATATTAAAATAAAATTGGGTGTTTGTGGACTTTTTAAAAAGTTATGGCCGAATAAAAACACAATGTTTTTAACATATTTTGCCAATTTGCGTGCGCGTAATTTTGACTTTGACGCGCGCGTACTCCGTTATTATGAGTCAACAATGACTCAAATTGATAGGGTGAGTTGAGGGATGTATCAGAATTGCAAAACATGTGAAAAAACGGCATTTTTCTTATTTATTTGCGTTACGCGCGCAAATACGCAAATACTAATCACAATTGTATAGAGACACATTATAGTTCCTGAATTCATATTGTTGGGTAATTTAAACCACAGCACTTTTAAAGCATAACCTCAGCTACAACATATCGAAATCTAGGAGAAAATCAATGGAAAACTAGATTTTGAATTCGTCACTTTTGACGAATTAAGGTTATACATATCGATTTACATTATATGATGACTGATGACTGATGATTGTATGTGCTGTGCCTGATTCTTCGTTATTTTGCTGATTTTGATTGACTTCTGAGATGTTATATTAATATTAACCTGAATGTGGACTGATATGTAACTGATTGTGAACTTATTGATCATTTCCTGGATCTTTTGGTGACAATACACATGTTTTATACTTGTTACAAACTATCATTGGAACTCTTCATTATTGGAACCAAACTTGAGATAGTCCCACTCACTGATTTCAATGCTGTTATTTTTCTTCCTCACAACTTGACTAAGTTACTACATGTAACAACCGCTGGATACGCTCAATCAATCACATTGAATAAGCAGATTATCTACCATTGATCTCTGAAAAGCAGGTCTAGATAAGCAAGTCTTATAACACAGTCACAGTCAACTCATCAAACTGCCAGTCTCTTTGTATAGCTGTGTGAATACAATGGCTGGCGGAGCTGGAAATAGAAGCCTAAAGAATCAACTGAAAGAAGCCATCATCGATGAAGAGATTCTCTCCATTATAAAGAAAGCCATCATTGAAGCCCTGGATCCCAGGTTTCAGGAGATTATCGATCGCCTCGATAAGCAGGATGGGGCCCTCTTCGATCTGCAAACAAAAGTTGAAAAACTTGAACATGGGCTGTCAAACCTGCAAAACAAACACCAACGAAGTGAGGAGAGAATACAGAAGCTGGAGTCATCGCTTAATGACCAGGAGCAATACTCCAGGAGGAACTGTGTGCGGGTCTTCGGGGTGCCTGAGAGAGACAACGAAAACACCAACCAGATCGTATGCGACATTGCCACCAACCAGCTTGGGGTGAGCCTGGCGATGGCTGACATCGACAGAAGTCACCGCGTCGGTCGTCGCAGTGAGCCCAAGGGGGGCTCCGCTTCCGCCACTTCAATGAAACCTCGGCCGATCATCGTGAAGCTAACATCGTACCAGCATAGGCAGAACCTACTAAGGAACAGAAGGAAGCTAAAGGAAAACAAGACTGGGATCTCCATCTATGAAGATCTCACCACGGCCAACCGGATGCTGATGTGGGAGGCGTTCAAGGTTTGCAGCAACAAGGACAGCAAAGCCACATCAGCCTGGTCCATGGATGGACGGATAATCGTATCCGTGCAAGGTACAAACAACAAAACTATCAAAAAACAAATCCACTCGAAGGAGGATCTAGCAAATATAAACTAATACACAAGCAAACATTGCTGTGAACAATATGTCACCAACACAATGTCAACATCAAAATGATATTAAACTCTACTAAGATCATTGATGATTGACATTTTGCATAATTTTATAAATATTCTATAACCCAGGACAATGAACATTATTTTTTCCATACCAGGTCAAATCTTGTAGTACTAAACAGTTTCGACTAGCCACGTTTGTCTGTTTTATATTTATATATTTATTTGAATGATTATTTGTGAGTGTTTGTTGGTATTTGTATAGTATGCATGCTTGTGTATGATAAGTGTTTGCATGGATAGATTTGAATGTAATTTTCCCTTTCGTGATTTAAGTAATATAGAGTTAAGGCAAGTTTTTGATGATGTGCAAGACAATTGTAATGATATTCATAATATGCATTTTGATTCTTTAAGAACTGATAACTATGATGATATTGATGATGAGTATAATGAATTGGATCCTGATGATAATTTCTTTGTAACAAATAATCCAGTCAAGTATTGGCTTCCTGATGAGTTTAAAATGAATATAGATATTGCTAGGAACAATTTAAATAAGTTTAGTATGCTCCATTTTAATTCTCGCAGTTTATATAAAAATGTTGATGCTATTAATCAATTTATCCAACAATTAGACTTTACATTTTCAATATATGGATTTAGTGAAACGTGGATTCATGATAATACACCTTTGTCATTATTTAATATGCATGATTATACATTTTATCATAAAGATAGACAGGGCAGAAGAGGTGGGGGTGTCGCATTATTAATTCATAATGCATTTGATGTAAAAGTTCGGAATGATATATTGCTACCTGATTCTCTCTGTGAATCCCTTTTTATTGAAATAACATTGAATCAACAAAAAAATATTATTGTTGGTATAATTTATAGAGACCCAAATAAATCTATTCAAGAATTTAATGACAATATGAATAAATGTCTTGAAGGACTAGTGGTAGAAAATAAAAATATGTTTATAATGGGAGATTTTAATATAAATTTGTTGAATTCATCATTAAGTCCATGTATAAATAACTTTGTTAATGTAATATATAATAATTCATTCCGTCCATTGATCGACAAACCTACAAGAATAGCCACACGATCGGTTACATTGATTGACAATATTTTTTCAAATGTATACAATAAACATATTCAATCAGGCATATTGTATAGTGGCATTACAGACCATTTACCTATCTTTGAAATAACTGACTTTTCTATCAATAATGATTATTCTGTTCCTGTAAATCCAATATATTCACATGTAAAACAAAATGACCCCTTGATCTTAAACTCATTTAAAAAGGATTTATTAGCTACAGAATGGCATGATGTTTTAACCACCCCAGATGTAAATGAAGCATACAATACATTCTTAGATAAGCTTAAAAATATATATGATTCTAAGTTTGTTGTTAGTAGTAATACTAAACGCAAAAAGGTTCCAAGAAAGCCATGGATAACCCCTTCATTATTAAAATGTATTAACAAAAAAGATAGATTGTATAAATCATTTTGTAAGAAGAGAACTGATTGTATTGAACGCAAATATAAGAAATATCGTAATAAACTTAATTCTATTTTAAAATCTGTTCGGAAAAAATATTATTGTGACTTATTACAGAAGAATAAAAATAATTTGTTAAAAGTATGGAAAGTAATCAACGACTTATTAGGTAAGCATGGTAAACATAAGTATCCCTCATATTTTTATGAAAGGCTTAGATAAATTGACTGATGGTCAATTAATTGTTAATGATTTTAATTCATATTTTTCTAGTATTGCTACGAAACTAAAGTCTGACCATATTGTTCAATCTAGACAGAATTTTGATTCATATCTTACAAATAAATGTGATGTGTCCATTCATTTTAACCCAACTGATGAAGTAGAAGTTATACAAATTGTAAAGAATTTAAAGTCAAGCAAAAGCACAGGGTTTGATGGAATTAGTCAATATATTATAAAACATGTCATACATTGTATTATTAAACCCATTGTTCATATATGTAATCTCTCTTTTTTATATGGTATAGTCCCCAATAATTTTAAGATTGGAAAAGTGATTCCAGTGTTTAAAAAGGGTGACTCTCATTTATTTTCAAATTATCGACCAATCACATTATTGCCATGTTTTTCTAAGATATTAGAAAAATTAATTTATAAAAGACTTTTAGAACATATTAATATAAATAATTTATTGACTGATTCCCAATATGGTTTTAGAAGTAATTTTTCTTGTGAACATGCCTTAATTGACCTCAATGATCACATTATGACTAGTTTAAATAATAATTTGTACACACTTGGTATATTCCTCGACCTCTCAAAGGCTTTTGATGTTATTAATCATGATCACTTACTAGTCAAACTTCAACATTTTGGTATTCAAGGTACTGCATTAGAATGGTTTAAGAGTTATTTATATGATCGTTTTCAATTTACATCCTATAACAATTTTGTTTCATGTAGGGAGAGGATCCGATACGGAGTCCCACAGGGTTCCGTATTGGGTCCTCTCCTATTTCTTATATATATAAATGACCTTTGTTCAGTTTCTTCATTTTTTCACTTTATTCTTTTTGCGGATGATTCAAACATCATAGCAACACACACAGATTTTGATAAACTCATAGTAGAAACAAATGTGGAATTAAAAAAGATTGTTGAATGGTTTAATGCAAATGAGTTAATTGTGAATTATGAAAAGACAAATGTGTTATATTTTCATGGTAAAAATAGTCAATTTAGTAAGAATGATGTTAAAATAATTATGAATGATGTCAACCTAAACGTTAGTTCATTAGTTACATTTCTTGGAGTCATTTTAGATGAAACTTTATCCTTTGAAAAATATAGATTGTACGTTAGAAATAAAATTTCAAAAAACATAGGTATTATATGTAAGTTACGCTCGATATTACCAGAGAAGGAATTGTTTATGTTATATAATTGCTTAATCTTGCCATATTTACAATATTGTAATATTACTTGGGCCAGTGTTGGGAAAACTAAACTAGACAATTTATATAAACTCCAAAAGAAAGCATTAAGAATTTGTACAAACTCCAATTATAAAGCCCATTCACTTCCTTTGTTTTTTCGTTTAAATACTCTCAATATTTATGATATTCATAAAATTCGAATAGCTACACTAATGTATTGTGTCTTTAATGATTTGTCACCAAACAATATTTCTAAAATGTTCCTTTGTAATAATCTAGTACATTCATACAACACTCGCTCAAGTAATAAATATCATTATCAAAAGGTCAATACTCAAGTATTGTTATATTCTGTTCGACATAATGGTCCACGTATATGGAATGAATTATCACATGAATTAAGAAATTGCACACTTCAATCAGCTTTCAGAGCCCAATTGAAGAAAATATTATTATCTTCATATTCAAATTAACTTGTGAACATAGCATTATCATCTTACCCATGCAATGTGTGCGTTGTGTGTGCGTGTGTGTGACTGTGTGATTGTTGTAGGTTTGTTAGGTATTTTAAATGTTTTTTTTAATTTTTTTATATTCTTTGTGTATGTTATATCATTTTCTTATGATTATGATTGTATTTGTATCAAATGTGTACAATGCTTTACTAGATATGTTAAAGGGGGCTACTGCCTACAAGTGTATAACTTTTTTGTAGTCTCCCTATTTCAATGCTTTATCTGTATGACTGATACATGTATTATATACTTTGTGTTTTTAACATTGAAATGAATTAAAAAAAAAAAAAAAATGAACTTGAACTTGATTTATTATGATAAAAGGATGATTCCAAAAATAACTACTCAATCATCATATCAATAATAATATATTCCCCCCTCCATAATAAAAAGTAAAAAAGAAGAAAAAAGAAAGTAAAACAAGTACTGTCTTGGATTCGAACCCACGACCCTTTGATCTTGTGTCACAAATTATACCGCGAGACCAACATTAGATCTCTTAACGAAAATGGGAAATTGGGAAAGATACATCAGTGATATGTCATTGTAACAGTGAATTATTTGACCTTTGAACCTAATTTACATATCCTTAACGCCATTTTCATATTCCAATCTTATCTTATGAACATTTTCCTTTCATTATACCATACATGTGTGCTGAATTTCATGTCCGCGGCGTACGTGGTTATTGAGTATTCATGCTTGATTTATTTGACCTTTAACGGTAAATATGACAATGAAATATGCATTTTCGCGATTTGGTATTAACTTATGAAATGATGGACTTGCAAATCCCTATCTACATGCGAAATCTCAAATTGATAGCATAATTCCTTCAGCAGTTATAGGTCGATAACATACGTTTTGGCTAACCCTCAATTTGTAACAGATTTGAACTCGTATTTCCAATCAAACAATTCATCAGGATCCATTGAACAAAACTAAATGGTGTGAATAGATCGCGAATAGAGCAGGACATCAGTTACGATATATCAAAATTTGGGAGTACATTGATGGAGAATAAGTGAGATATGGTCAATAGTCCGCTGTGATCGATTTCAACATTGACTGAAATTGATTAAAATTCGCATTTTCAACTTTAACCGTCAATACGATGACTTTATAACATTTACTCGGCATAAATGAGGTATGAATTCGTATCTACAACTCATAATCTATCCGAATATTAAAAGAAAATTGGGTGTTTGTGGACTTTTAAAAAAGTTATGGCCGAATAAAAAAAGTATGTTTTTACCATATTTTGCCAATTTGCGTGCGCGCGTAATTTTGACTTTGACGCGCGCGTACTCCGTTATTATGAGTCAACAATGACTCAAATTGATAGGGTGTGTTGAGGGATCTATAAGGAATGCAAAACATGTGAAAAAACGACAATTTTACTATTCATTCGCGTTACGCGCGCAAATACGCGCGCGCCGACGCGCACGCGCGGAATTTTTTGAAACGCTTAAAATTGTCTGAAACATATAGTAAATTACTCAGGTTGAGGTTTTGAGCATTTTTTGACATTTTTTTTCATTTGACGGACGCGTACGCGCGCGTCTCCAAGTGTAATTGTACGCGCATGAGCTTAAAAGATGACCATTGACCTGATTAATGTTAATGCGAAATTTGAATTGAAATTGATATTTCATGACTGAGATAATATGATTATTAACATTTTACAAAATGGCGTCCTGATGACGTCACAGTCATGTGACGTCACTGAAAAAGTGGGCAGTTCTAAGTAAGAACATGATCTATCATCATGTGAAGATTCATGATATTTGATTCATCTGATCTTGAGATAATCGACGAACAAAATTGATGGGAAGAATAAATAAATAACTAGATTTTGAATTCGTCACTTTTGACGAATTAAGGTTATACATATTGAAATTACGATATTATGATGATATTGACTTTTCAACGCCTAATATGATGATGTCATAACGTTTACTTGGCATAAATGAATGACACAAAATAGGGTAACAATATTAATTCATAACAAAAGGGGAGGGGGGAGCCCTTTAATTGACCAAAATGACTGTAAAATGGCTCTGTACCTGACGTCTTATTTCGACCATATCACACCTTTCCTTTGGCCGATTTTTACCCGGTTTTCAGTATGCTAAAGCTGAGTTTCCTCTACACCATCATTTTTTCGATTTTATTTCACGATTTGAGCACGGGAACAGGTCGTAATTGAAGGTTGAACTTTTTTTTACTTTATCGTGCACTATGATGACTTTACCAAATCTGATTGGCCAATGTTAAAATTGTAAAAATATGTGCAACTCATACTCTTTCAGAATATGAAAAAATATTTGGATATATCCATGTATCAAAGAAGTTGTGACCGATAAGAGAAGTGCATGTTTGACCAGATTTAGCCAATTTTCACACTCTTTGCGCGATTTCAACTTTAACCGGTCAATTCGATGACTTTAGAACATTTACTCGGCATAAAGCAAGTATGAATTCGTATCTACAACTCATAATCTATCCAAATATTCAAATAAAATTGGGTTTTTGTCGACTTTTGAAAAAGTGATGGCCGAATTAAAAAAGGATGTTTTTACCATATTTTGCCAATTATTTGTTTAGAACTGTTCGCCCTTAGATGTTAGATGGCGCTGTTCAGACTTAGCCAATTTTCACACTCGTGCGCTTTTTAAATCTTAACGGTCAATATGATGACTTTGTAACATTTACTCGGCATAAATGAGGTATGAATTCGCATCTACAACTCATAATCTTTCCGGATATTCAAAGAAATTTGCGAGTTTGTGGACTTTTTAAAAAGTTATGGCCGATAAGAGACCAGACTTGGGAAATTTTCACACTCGTGCGCCATTTAATTTTTAACCGTCAATATGATGACTTTATGACATTTACTCGGCATGAATGAGGTATGAAATCGCATCTACAACTCATAATCTATCCGAATATTAAAATAAAAATGGGTTTTTGTGGACTTTAAAAAAAGTTATGCCCGAATAAAAAAATGGTTGTTTTTGAGCATTTTCAGATTTTAAGATCCTTAGACGGGCGCGTACGCGCTTGTTACGTAGCGCATGCGCATGCGTATACTCGGTAAAGTTGCCACTCGGCGTGATAATTATTGGTGCCAAATTTAAAGGGAAATAGAAGATGCATGACTGAGATACATCCATGAATGAAATTTCACAAAATGGCGTCCCGATGACGTCACGAATAGTCGGCGGCACTCAAAAGTTTGGCAGTTCTAAGTTAGACCAAGATCTATCATCTGGCAAAGTTTCAGGACAATAGCTGCAGCCGTTATTGAGGTATCCGACGAACAAAATCCTTGTTTTCGTGTCTCTATGCATTGGCATACAGACACAAAAACAATACTAGATGTTGAATTCGTCACGTTTGACGAATTAAGGTTATACATATTGAAATTTCGATATGATGATATTGACTTTTCAACGCGTAATATGATGATGTCATAACATTTACTTGGCATAAATGAATGACACAAAATACGGTAACAATATTAATTCATAACAAAAGGGGAGGGGGAAGCTCTTAAATTTACCAAAATGACTGTAAAATGGCTCTGTACTTGACGTCTTATTTTGACCATATCACACTTTTCCTTTGGCCGATTTTTACCCGGTTTTCAGTATGTTAAAGCTGAGTTTCCGCTACTTTATCGCGATTTTCGAGTTTATTTCACGATTAGAGCACGGGAACAGGTCGTAATTGAAGGTTGAACTTTTTTTTTCTTTATCGTGCACTATGATGACTTTACAAAATCTGATTGGCCAATGTTAAAATTGTAAAAATATGTGCAACTCATACTCTTTCAGAATATGAAACAATATTTGTATATATCCATGTATCAAAGAAGTTGTGACCGTTAAGAGAAATGCATGTTTGACCAAATTTAGCCAATTTTCACACTCTTTGCGCGATTTCAACTTTAACCGGTCAATTCGATGACTTTAGAAGATTTACTCGGCATAAAGCAAGTATGAATTCGTATCTACAACTCATAATCTATCCAAATATTGAAATAAAATTGGGTTTTTGTCGACTTTTGAAAAAGTTATGGCCGAATTAAAAAAGGATGTTTTTACCATATTTTGCCAATTATTTGTTTTGAACGGTTCGCCCTTAGATGTTAGATGGCGCTGTTCAGACTTAGCCAATTTTCACACTCGTGCGCTTTTTAAATTTTAACGGTCAATATGATGACTTTGTAACATTTACTCGGCATAAATGAGGTATGAATTCGCATCTACAACTCATAATCTTTCCGGATATTCAAAGAAATTTGCGAGTTTGTGGACTTTAAAAAAAGTTATGGCCGGTAAGAGAACAGACTTGGGAAATTTTCACACTCGTGCGCCATTTAATTTTTAACCGTCAATATGATGACTTTATGACATTTACTCGGCATGAATGAGGTATGAATTCGCATCTACAACTCATAATCTATCCGAATATTCAAATAAAAATGGGTTTTTGTGGACTTTTTAAAAAGTTATGCCCGAATAAAAAAATGGTTGTTTTTGAGCATTTTCAGATTTTAAGATCCTTAGACGAGCGCGTACGCGCTTGTTACGTGGCGCATGCGCATGCGCATAATCGGAAAAGTTGCCACTCGGCGTGATAATTATTGGTGCCAAATTTAAAGGGAAATACAAGATGCATGACTGAGATACATCCATGAATGTAATTTCACAAAATGGCGTCCCGTTGACGTCACGAATAGTCGGCGGCACCCAAAAGTTTGGCAGTTCTAAGTTAGACCAAGATCTATCATCTGGCAAATTTTCAGGACAATAGCTGCACCCGTTATTGAGGTATCCGACGAACAAAATCCTTGTTTTCGTGTCTCTATGCATTGGCATACAGACACAAAAACAACACTAGATTTTGAATTCGTCACTTTTGACGAATTAAGGTTATACATATCGAATTCTTATGATAAAAGCATTATTCCAAAAATAACTACTCAATCATCATATAAATAATATCACATACTCCCCCCCCCCCCTAATAAAAAGTAAAAAGGAAGAAAAAAGAAATTAAAAAATATATTGTCTTGGATTCGAACCCACGACCCTTAGATCTTGCGTCACAACTTGTTCCACGAGACCAACATTAGATCTCTTAACAAAAATGGGAAATCGGGAACGATATATCAGTGATTGCACACTGCATTTGTCATTGTAACAGTGAATTATTTGACCTTTGAACCTAATTTACATATCCTTAACGCCATTTTCATAATCCGATTTATCTTATGAACATTTTTCCTTTCATTATACCATACATGTGTGCTGAATTTCATGTCCGCGGCGTACGTGGTTATTGAGTATTCATGCTTGATTTATTTGACCTTTAACGGTAAATATGACAATGAAATATGCATTTTCGCGATTTGGTGTTAACTTATGAAATGATGGGCTTGCAAATTCCTATCTACATACGAAATCTCAAATTGATAGCATAAATCCTTCAGCAGTTATAGGTCGATAACATACGTTTTTGCTAACCCTCAATTTGTAACAGATTTGAACTCTCATTTCCAATCAAACAATTCATCAGGATCCAGTGAACAAAACTAAATGGTGTGAATAGATTGCGAATAGAGCAGGACATCAGCTACGATATATCAAAATTTGCGAGTACATTGATGGAGAATAAGCGAGATATGGTCAAAAGTACACTGTGATCGATTTCAACATTGATTGAAAGTGATTAAAATTCGCATTTTCAACTTTAACCGTCAATACGATGACTTTATAACATTTACTCGGCATAAATGAGGTATGAATTCGTATGTACAACTCATAATCTATCCGAATATTAAAAGAAAATTGGGTGTTTGTGGACTTTTTAAAAAGTTATGGCCGAATACAAAAAGGATGTTTTTACCATGTTTTGCCATTTTTTGCCATTTTGCGTGCGCGCGTAATTTTGACTTTGACACGCGCGTACTCCGTTATTATGGGTCAATAATGACTCAAATTGATAGGGTGTGCTGAAGGATGTATAAGAATTGCAAAACATGTAAAAAAACTACATTTTTTTTATTCATTCGCGTTACGCGCGCAAATACGCGCGCGCCGACGCGCACGCGCGGAATTTTTTGAAACGCTTAAAATTGTCTGAAACATATAGTAAATTACTCGGGTTAGGGTTTGGAGCATTTAAAAAAAAAAAAATTAATTGACGGACGCGTACGCGCGCGTCTCCGAGTGTAATTGCATGCGCATGAGCTTAAAAGATGAACATTGACCTGATAAATATTGATGCGAAATTTGAATTGAAATTGATATTTCATGACTGAGTTATGATGATTATTAACATTTGACAAAATGGCGTCCTGATGACGTCACAGTGATGTGACGTCACTGAAAAAGTTGGCAGTTCTAAGTTAGAACATGATCTATCATCATGTGATGATTCATGATATTTGATTCATCTGATCTTGAGATAATCGACGAACAAAATTAGGAAGAAGAATAAAGAAAAATCTTGACGAAATCAATAGGTTATACATATGTATATGTATAACCTAATAATAAAAATTCGAACGAAATCAATAGGTTATACATATGTATATGTATAACCTAATAAGCGAGATATGGTCGAAAGTCTGCTGTAATTGATTTCAACATCGATTAAAATCAGTTAAAATGCGCATTTCCAACTTTAACCGTCAATATGATGACTTTACAACATTTACTCGGCATAAATGAGGTATGAATTCGTATCTACAACTCATAATCTATCCGAATATTAAAAGAAAATTGGGTGTTTGTGGACTTTAAAAAAAGTTATGGCCGAATAAAAAAAAAATGTTTTTACCATATTTTGCCAATTTGCGTGCGCGCGTAATTTTGACTTTGACGCGCGCGTACTCCGTTATTATGAGTCAACAATGACTCAAATTGATAGGGTGTGTTGAGGGATCTATAAGGAATGCAAAACATGTGAAAAAACGACAATTTTCCTATTCATTCGCGTTACGCGCGCAAATACGCGCGCGCCGACGCGCACGCGCGGAATTTTTTGAAACGCTTAAAATTGTCTAAAACATATAAACCCCTCAAAAAAAGTTCGGAAACTCAAGTTTGATCGATTATATCTATTTTATTAAGAAATCATAATGGTTATATTTGGTATCACTTGAAAGGGTGTGTATACCTCTTTAAAATGATACCAAATTCGTAAGCATCACGAGCACGAGGTATGCGCAGTATACTTGAGAATGGGGGAAAGTCAGAAGTGAAATGTCACAAAATGCGCCAACAAACTTCAGTTGGAAGGTCTGACACCCATATCACGGTCTTTCTCAAGTTCAAATTCTTTCGACGATGAATATCTTGTCAATGAAGACATACTGTTGAATATGGTATCAGACAAAAGCCTGTTTAATTATCTTTCCAATGACACCTCACTTTGAATAATTATGAAAGCTGGGATAGGTACAATTAAGGTGAATATTTGGGAGGATCGACAGCAAAATGTAAGCAAAATGCGTTTGATTGTGTGAAATTGAAGGCGTTGCATCCCAAAACGACTTTTGTGGGGATATCTTAGTACTTTACTTTACATAATCATTATGAAATTCAACATTATGTTAAAGCGTGTTAATTTGTCAATGAAATAATGCTCAATTCATAGTGGTTATGTGCTTGAGGTGTGTGTAGTACCTCTAAATGTATGGGGCTCAAAATGACACGTTGCTAGGTCGACTTTCTACCGTTTGATACGTGGTTAAAGGGCATACCTACACGGTCGAAGAGGGCGCTAATATGCCAGTTCTGGCCAGTTTGCGTAGGTTTAGAGAAATTTGAAGCATTTTCAATACATCAAGTTTGTGAGTTTCCTGTATTACACACTCACATTCAGCATAATCATTGCAAATGAGACATCATATTAAAGGTAAATTAACGAGCTTTCCGATAGTGCAAAACGTAATGATGATAGAGTTATGATTAATACAACAATATCTTACCGGAATCTTGAAACAAGAAGCCATGGTCTTAAATTCATAGCATTTATAGACCCCCATATCCGGTTTTACTGCACACACCCCAATAGCATAATTATTACAGGTGAGACATGATTTTAAAGAAAAATAAACACGCTTTCACATGATACTAAATTTACTGATGATTATGCAAATTAAAACCCTAAAACATCCCTCCAATAGTCGTTTTTCGATGCAACGCCTTCAATTTCACAAAAAGAAATGCATTTTGCAACATTTCCCTTTCCGCCCTCCCCATGTTCAGCTGTACCATACTTAACCTGTTAATACAATTGTTACGGACATAACCGTATTGAAAAGATAGACACATGGGCTTTAAAATTATACCAAATTTGATAAATTTAAATCATTTGAACACGCTACAATCTTCGATACAACTTGAACATTAAAAAATACCGTACAAGAGTCAAATTTCCCAACTGAATACTTTCGGCCCGTTTTGCGACATTTGACTTCTGACCGTCCTCCATTCTGAAACGCACTGCGTATTCCCTGATTTGAAATGAATGACAAATAATGTACCATTTCAAAGGGAAATCATCATGCATTGCAATGACACTAAAAGGAAAAAATACAATTTGACAATAAAAGTGATACAATCGATCAAAGTTGAGTTTCCGAACTTTTTTTGAGGGGTTTAGTAAATTACTCGGGTTGGGGTTTTGAGCATTTTTTGACATTTTTTTTCATTTGACGGACGCGTACGCGCGCGTCTCCGAGTGTAATTGCGCGCGAATGAGCTTAAAAGATGACCATTGACCTGATTAATATTGATGCGAAATTTGAATTGAAATTTATATTTCATGACTGAGATATGATGATTATTAACATTTCACAAAATGGCGTCCTGATGACGTCACAGTCATGTGACGTCACTGAAAAAGTGGGCAGTTCTAAGTTAGAACATGATCTATCATCATGTAAAGATTCATTATATTTGATTCATCTGATCTTGAGATAATCGACGAACAAAATTGATAGGAAGAATAAAGAATAAATAATAAAAATTCGAACAAAATCAATAGGTTATACGTATGATATACGTATAACCTAATAAACCATTCCTGTTCTCTGACATACTGAAAAATGATAGAAAGAAAAAAAAAACATTTCCCCATGCGATCGTACAAAGGTTTTCTTTTAGCAGGTTTCTAAGAGAAGAAATTATAAATCATCTTCCACATACACACATATCAGTCTTCCTAACGGATCTGTTAAAAGACACAAATATGCTCTGTAAAAAAAATCAATTTAAACCATATTAATTATAAAATGTGCATGTGATATTTTATTTTTATTAAGGATAGTTCAGTTATGGTATAGAGACAGTACAGTTTTGGTCAAACTAAATTTTAGTATCCAAACCTGCACCATTACATTATAAACTAATATACATGTATATAACTCCACCATGCTCAAAAGGAATACAGAATTACAAACGACTAAGTAAAACGCCTGTTCAAAGAGCAGTTTAAACTAAAGAAAGTGATTTCAAAAAAGCATTTGTTTAAACCATTTTAAATAAAATATTGCGCATGTGATGTTTTGTTGAAATAGTGATAAGATAGAGAGATAATTAACAACTATATAATAACCCTCTTTTGAAAGTTTTTGAAAAGAGGAAGCATTTAAAAACGAATTTTAACGGCTGGTTCAAAATTTATTACAAATGGTTATGTTTATGGATATTTCAGCCATTTCTGAACCGATTTTGATCAAATAAAGTTTATTCTGCCTTTGAAATTGCATGCTCTTTCAAATTAGACACTCAGTCTTTTGTTATCTCACAACAAAATTATTTTGTGTAGCGCAAAAATGTAAGCAATTCATTTTGTTTTCCATAAATCATCGAATAAACCTGGAGCCAAAGTCATTACTTACTTCAGGATTAGACATTAATTGAGCGGGCAAATCTCTTTTCTATTTGCTGGCATATGTCTGTACCTAGCCTTTAGTCAAGGCTCTATATGGCTTGGAGATTCTCTATGCGATCGCGAGCTAGCTAGCTGTGAGAGAGCACGGGGTCAGCGAGCGAGACGAACTGGCGCCCATATAGAGCCTTTATGAACTTAACACACAGTAATTTATTAATGAGATGAAAATATTAACCAATCACATCGCTAGATGCGGGTAACCTCTGCATGACTCGGGGCCTAATACACGATATTGCCGTGGCGTGTTCCATCATATATCAAGGGGTTTATTTAGTATCAGACATTAATATTATCATAACTATTCTAATGATCAAATATGAGATACATCAGAGTAAAACTGAAGCATAGAAATACCTTTTTTGTATCCATATCAAATCGCACCTCTTTATTTTAAAAGAAAGCAACATAGTTTGTAATGACGTACCCTATTCATATAATGGATGCGTCCGCATGTATGGTTTAACGTGTACGGCCTACGCTAGTACGTTGCGGAGACCCTCTAACAACCAGTAACCGTGTATTGCGCAAGAAAGCGTGTTTGGTTTTACTTGGTTTTACTATGCAGCTTGATTGTGTGTCTAAACGCGGTCTAAACAAAGACTAACACTCTCAAACGGCTGATCTACCATCCCGTGGTAGATGAATATTCGTTATTTAATAGGTTTACATTAGAAATAAACAACAACCAATGTGCAAAGAGAGAAAGACTCTCACGCTTCCCGCTCGATGTGTTCGCTTCGCTCACTCCGCTCGCACCGCTCGCGTAATTGTGCATATAGCGTGAGAGTCTTGACGAAAGACTAGTCTGTACCTGATTTACCAAAATAAATGGTGAATAATAGGGTTTTACTGGTCAACATTCACTTCAAAAACCCCAGGCACAATGCCTGGCACTGACACATAGACATCTTAATTATTAGAGCAACTAAACAAATATGCATTATCATGAGTTATATAAATACATAAACAAGTTAAAGGGATCTAGTAACTTTGTTGACATGTGCAAAAAGTGATGAATGGTTGATGCAATGAATATTGTTGTTATCTGATATGTCCACAGGGTATTGTGTGACAATTTCAAGTCAAATGGACGTTGCATGGCCGAGTAATGAGCAAAAATGCAAAGTGATATTCACTAACTCACTGCACTCACTTTGTACACGGTTTCAAAACTCCACCGGAGTTTTTCTTATCTGAACACTTCAATCGTACATATCTTTGTAACGAAAGGGAAATTTTAAAAACCGAAACCTGTCCCATGATTTTATTGTCATTACGAATACAACAAGGTATGAGGGAACCGCTAGAATTCAAATTGGATTTTTAGGATTTGGACAATGTTACTAAGTCCCTTTAAGAATGTCTAGTTCAACATACCTTGACAATAGTATTTCACTCAGTTCATCCAGGAAGGAGAGGTAAGTACGCAAAGCTAAAGTCCAAACACGTTAACACTCCTAACAAGTTTAAATAAATCTGAAGTCTTCCTAACAATCTTCCTTTCTTCCTACCAACCTCACAATACTATGAAAGATAAATCTAACTCTCCACTACTCTGCAGCTACTTTTTATACTCTGAACAATGAACCCATTTAGACAACAAAATTTCATTCTCTACAATCCAAACAAATATAGCAAAGAAAGTGCACGTTCATAAGCTAGTCTCATGACCATTACAATTTTGTAAGGAAAATGATTAAAAATCAATGCTTTATTAGACAGCGCCCTTTTGTGTTTTAATTGTGCTTTTTGAACGATAACAGGCCTTTTACTTAGTTGTATGTATTTGTGTATACCTTTCAAGCATGATAAAGTTATAAATATTAATTTGTAATGTTACTGTGCAGGTTTTGGTTACTAAAGTTCAGCCTTATCAAAACTGTACTACCCCTTTAAAGTACTTTTGAACTCTGGGAGCAAAACCTGCTTATTTGACAAGTGGCTTTATTGTTTCAGTCTTTAGCAATCTAAGCTAATGGGGTGAGTTCGGGCCAAGCGTAAGTGCCGGTTAATGACTCACCTGTCACAAAATAGTAAAAAGGGATTATCATTGATAGCATGTTTAACTATTTGTTAATCCATTTGAATATATCCAGATACTGAAAATTGGTGGTTAAATAATACCCCTATTTGCAGTTAGTAATTCCATGGTCTATATAATTACCACATTCCATAATGATATCTCTGGCTGATTGTTAGATAAATCATTTTAAAAAAAAACGTTGGCAGAGGCATACAAAACACTGCCGCTTCGCTCCCTCGCAATATATAGATGCAGATTTCATTCAGCCCCCTAAAAGTTTTTGCTCAATACGCCACTGAGTGACACGATGTCAGTGACATTGAAGCCCTGCGCTCCGTCAAGTACTATTTATTTTTGTATTTATTTATTTATTCAAGTCTTCTTTAAAAATACAGGGTAGGCAATCTCAGTTAAAAAACTGCTTTACAGGTGCGCCTTGTATACAGATACAAAACAATTACAGTCGGCATAATAAATAAGCTACGTACATTAAACAAACTTTAGTCTACAGATATAACAAACAAACATTACAATACATCTACACAACACAAAAAATAAAAAAAATATATAGAGGCTTAATTAGCTTTACACAATCAAAAGATGTTAAGAAAAGGAAAAGAAAAAAGAGAATAATAATAAGAGAAAGATCAACTGAAATAGCATGACTGAGAGGTGAGAGGCTATTGAAATAAACCTCCGTGGAACTAATTTGCTTATAGTCCAGTCAATATATGGTCTTGACCTCGGCAAAATTGCAACACGGGATTTTTTTCTCGGAATTCTGTTCAGGAAACTCCCCTTAACAACCAAAAAAAAGTCCTAAGAAATCGAAGTTGCGGAAAGTGGTTTAATTTGCATAATATGCAAATCAGGTATTGTTTGAATGTAAAAATATTAAATTAATTGTTTAAAAATATTTGTATACTATATTGACGCCAGAAAAGTATGGCAACCCTATATTAGTATCATAAAGTACCCGATGAACGCACACCCGTACTAGTAATGGCTACATAATTTGCATAATATGCAAATTAGGTTCCCCCCAAAATGAAATATTCCATATTGTTGAACAAATAGACTTGATCGAGTGGATGCAAATGATAAAGCCTTTATATTTTTAAGATCATATATGAAACAGGTTAGGGTGACACGCAATCGAAATATTAGCATCATTAGTACTTTGCATATTATGCAAATGAGCTATAGTTTGATTGGATCAATATGAAGTTCTGTATTGTTTAAAAACTAGATGCACTATCATAGCCAGAAGAGTGTGCACATCTTGTATCAAAAGCCAATATACCATAACACACGGTGACACGTATATCAGTTCAACATAATTTGCATATAATTTGCATAATATGCAAATTAATGTCCACAAAATGGTAAAATATTGCACATTTTTTTCAAAAAACGGACTTGATTGAGTGAATACAAACGATAAAACCTACATATTTCAGGTCAGTAGTAGCAAGTATTTTTGTTAGACATCCTACCAAAACAGTACACAGAAAAAACGCTGTTCAAAATTTCTTTGTTCAGAATTTTGTTGTTTAAATTTTGAGCAATGTTGTTTAAATGACAGAATGAGTGTTCTAAACAGACACTGTTTAAAACACTCGGTCTAGTTGCAGAACATTTTTAAAACAATTATTGTTTAAAAACCCTGAACGGGTTTCATTCCCTCCAACCAAGGCTTTTACGCGTTACACGCACGCGCACACGGCGGCGGCTCTGCAACAATTTCATCATGGCGGATAACTATACCGTCAAGACTTCGGAAGAGTTCGGACTCGCTGAACAGTTCAGCGAGTCCGAACTCTTCCGAAGTCTTGACGGTATAGTTATCCGCCATGATGAAATTGTTGCAGAGCCGCCGCCGTGTGCGCGTGCGTGTAACGCGTAACTAATTGACGTATTCAGAGGTGAGAATTTAAACTAATTATTTAGTAATCTGAACGATTTTATACTATTTGTGCTTGCTTTGACATCTAAGCGATGTCTACAATACAGAATAAATTAAGTGCAGTGATCAAAGTTGCACGGAATGTACGCGCCCGCGGAGGCAGCTAGCTAGCGCAGCGAGAGTCAGGCCCGTCCAGAGCTGCGGCCCTGCCGACCCCACCCCGGTAGACATCGCTTAGATGTAAAAGCAAGCAAAAATATGTCTTAAGTATAAAATCGTTCAGATTACTAAATAATTAGTTTAAATTCTCACCTCTGAATACGTCAATTAGTTCAGCGAGTCCGAACTCCTCCAAAGTCTTGACGGTATAGTCAACAGTTTTTTAAACAACAACATAAAACACCTGACTTTTTTAAACAATAGTTTTAAGCAGCAACTTTGAACAACTGACTTTTAAACAATATTTTTGAACAACACTTTTAAACAACGGACGTTTTTAAACAATATTGTTAAAGAAAGCTTAAACAACCATGCTGTTTAAAATCTATTGTTTAAAAAGTTGTTTAGAATTTTAAACAACTTACTGTTTAAAGATTAAACAATCTTGGTTGTTCAAAATTTTAAACAACGTTTTTAGAGGGACCGGCTTAAACAGCGTTTTTGGCTGTTGTTTAAAAAGTTGTTTAATTTGTTTTTGCTGTGTAGGCCTGTAATTAAAGTGCTTTGCATAATATGCAAATGAGCTATTGAAACGGTTACTGATAATTTTAGTTTCGATGTAACTTTGCATTTACAAATGAATGAAAACTATAGGCTACAGAATGGTAATCAATTTGTACCAAGTTCAACGAACACATCTATGGACTCATCAATCGTGATAGATGATACATAAATTGGGGATATTATTCCTATTATTAGTATTTATCTGCATATAGATTCCCATGTTTCATTGGTACAACGAAATTTCAATGAAGATTTGCATTTAGAAACATAACAGGTCAAACTGTTATAGTTATGTATACGGTTTTCTAAGTAAAGACATAACTGCTCATATGATATCGAGAAATAATAATAGCGTAACTTGCTTTGAACAATGCAAATAATTTAGCCTTTTTTATATTATAACATTCTAGGTTTTAAAACTGTTGAACAAAAGCGTAACAGCAGAGATTTTCTTTCAAATTTCAGCAAACATAATGGCATGTTGTCCGTACAAGTCAATTGCATCATTGCATGCTAACATGAAAGTCGACAGCGAGAATGATGGTCATTTTAAGCCCGGGGGCCACTCAACTATATTGCTGTACACACGCGAGACCAAACAAACGCGTAAAAATGGTCCTTTTTGCCGATCATGACGCGTCACGCGCGTCACGCGTTTCGGGTGTCAAAAAAGGCAAAAATCAGAAAAAAAAGGGTATGTTTGTGGAGTTAAACAAATACGCGTTTAGGGTATCGTTTTCTCCAAACTTGTTTAATTGAGAGCAATTGACGTAGACCTTGTTTTAGGGGTTATACTTGTTTAGGGGGCAAAATTGTCAAAAAAAGTACGCGAAAATACTTGAATAGGGTATAAATTTGACCAATGGATACAACTTGTTTAGGGTGGGTTTGAAAAACCTGTGGTCGCGCGTGTGTACAGCAATATAGTTGAGTGGGCCCCCTGGGATTTTAAGATTGTTTCCCTTTATCTGAGGAACAGGAATTGAACTGAAAAGATACAATAAACTATCTAGTTTAAAAACGTAAATGTTTTTTTTTTTTCAAATCGTATAGTGCAGTAAAATTGAATGATTCACAGGTTTTCACCCGACAGGGGCCGCGACGAGAACGCTCCTTCATTGGCCCCCCAAAATAATAAAAACATAAAACAGAAATGACCAGAAATGTTAAAATATTTCTCAAAAATATAACTATGTAACATTATCCTCTTGTCATTTTATAAAGACAACTCAAATCTGCCTACCACATGTTTTGAAATGATGTGATAATGATTTCACATTTATGTGAAAATATACTCCGGAACGTACTTTCATTGGTTACAGTCCGTTATTCCGAAGGTTCGTTATTCCGAAGGTTCAGTTATTCCGAAGGTTCGTTATTCCGAAGGTTCGTTATTCCGAAGGTTCGTTATTCCGAAGGTTCGTTATTCCGAAGGTTCGTTATTCCGAGGGTTCGTTATTCCGAAGGTTCGCTATACCTAAAACGAAATCGGGTTCGTTATTCCGAAGGTTCGTTTATCCGAGAAAAAAAATCGGGTTCGTTATTCCGAAGGTTCGTTATTCCAAAGGTTCATTAGTCCAAAAATAAAATAGGGTTCGTTAATCCGAAAATTAAATCGGGTTTGTTACAATACTATAATTTGTGTTTTGTTTATTTAATTTACATCCTGCATTAAAGTCATACCTGTAAAGTGTCAGATATTGCACAAAATGACATTTGAGACTTCAATCCTATATCAATATCATTGTAAAATACAATTGAAAGATTTGTGAAAGTTTGAAAGAAAACGAACACTGTTTACCTAGTGAAAAAAACGAATATTGAGTTCATATTTTATCACCGAATACTGATGGTCTGCCATACATTTTGTTGCAGTAATGAATGATCCGTTTGAGATATTCGCACCCGTGTATGTAACACGTAGTACAGAATTCATGGAATTTGCATTCGCTCGGCTCAAAGTTCAATCTCCGGAATGTGCACGCATGCTGCAATGCGGACGCTTTTAGCTACAACAATTGTACTTTTTTTCAATTGCGTTGATTAACGCTTTAGAAATAATGATTTTCAATGATAATTATCTTCATACTAAAGGGACATTTGAAAAAATCAAACCCTATTTTATTCTTCTCTTACCATAAGCTAAACAACACGGTAGAAGAGAAACGAGGAAGCTCCAAGTAATTTTCGTGGATTTGGACACTTTACAGGTATGACTTTAAGCATACCCCTCCCCCTTTCCCTCCCTTGCCAGACCAATCAAAAATTTGTTTATTTTATCTCTTTATATGAAATTATAGCATTATAACAAACCAAAATTCATTTTCGGATTAACGAACCAGATTTCATTTTAGGAATAGCGAACCTTCGGAATAACGAACCCTCGGAATAACGGACCTTCGGAATAACGAACCTTCGGAATAACGAACCCGATTTTATTTTCGGACTAACGAACCTTCGGAATAACGAACCTGATTTCATTTTAGGAATAGCGAACCTTCGTAATAACGAACCCTCGGAATAACGAACCTTCGGAATAACGAACCTTCGGAATAATGCAACAAATGTTCGGATTAACGAACCCTATTTCATTTTAGGATTAACGAACCCTCAGGTATACGAAATTTGCATGTTCGGAATAACGAACCTTCGGAATAAAGAACCTTCGGAATAACGAACCTTCGGAATAACGAAGCGCACCCCTTTCATTCTGGTAAGTGTTCTTGTTCTTTAGAGAACACAATCCTTAGTTCGTTACACTGGCGTAAATCTGTTCGGAAAGCACAATGCATTGGGGGGTCGAGCAATTGTTCACAAACCGTTTGTGAACAATTGCTCGACCCCCCAATGCATTGTGTTTTCCGGACAGATTTTACGCCAGTGGTTCGTTATATACAGTTAGGAACTTAGGACATGTCGCCCTGGTTACATATGTATGCACAAGTTTTCTTTTTTGTTGTAATTATACCGAACTTACTTCAGAATCATATTTGTATACATTAATCCTGCTTAGGATAAATTTGTTATATCATAACCTAAGAACATGTTTAGCGACTTATTATTTGTTTCTAACGTAGATGTTGCACTCACACATGCATTTAAGCGGTCATAATTTATAGTCACTTCTATTTTTGCTTGTTTATCAAAACATATTATAAATCAAACTTGAAATCGGCAAATTATAATCCTTGCTTTCTCCAGGACTGCTTCATACATATTTCTCTAAATAGAATATATCATCTTGCTTTCAAATAAAGTGTAATGATGAATAGGACATTGTCCTGCTGTCCATAATAATAATGAATTTATATAGCGCATTTTCCATATAGAATGTTCAAATGCGCTTGTTATTATGATTAATGAGTGTGTCTACTTTTAATCGTATTCAATATACATGCATTTGTTTTAACAGGCTTAATTTCTGTCAAGTTTAATGTGTACAAATGAGTTTGACCATATCTCTTTGTGCCATCTACATTTCACTTAGTCATCATTCATATTCTATTGATAATGCTGATATGTTATTATTTTGAAACCACTGTCCATGTCCTCTTCATCGCTTTGTTGATGTGTCACTTATTCAAACCTTACTAAGTTTATCGTGTAAGTTCTTGTCAAAGTATATGTTTCCCTTGTAAAAATAAGCTATGACAGGTTTATTTAGTATAATTTTGAAATATATCTTTTATGCAACATCTTGTGTGAGATTTCCAGTCTTGTGAATTAGCACAATTGTACATGACGGTTAACGTAACTGTATTATATGTGCATGTTATCCTTATAATATTATATACATACATACATTTGTTTGTCCTTGTTTTTCATCAACAAATATCTAATCAATATGATTTTGACAATAATCAAATTACAGTGTGTATGTCTAATTAGGAAAATGTTATTTTCACACAATCAACTTACTCTTTTAAGCTTGACGTTTCGAACATCTTCGTTGTTCTTCATCAGAATGTCTGAGTCTGACCGCTAGATGGCGCGGTCAGACACTGGTCCCACACGTGACTCAGCATGTAGCCCCCCTCGTCTCTGTTCATGTTCTTAGTCTTTCTTATCCACACCGCTTCCTTTACCCATCTGGTAAAGCGGGTAGATTCTCTTTCCAAGACTTTGCTATTGTCCCAATCGATGCTGTGATTATATTGCGCGACATGATCCGTGATTGCTGATTTGTTTGTTTCAGTCAAAGATGCTTTCCTTTGTGATCTTGTGAATCTTTTCTCTTTCACTGTTGTTACATCTTTTTTGTGTTCTTTAAGTCTTACACCAAATTTCCTACCCGTCTCTCCTACGTATGCCCTATCACAATTAGCACAAGGGATCTTGTACACACAATCAGTCGTTTCATGTATGTCCTGCTTGTCCTTGGGATGTACTAGTAACTGTCTGAGGGTCTTGTGGGGTCTCGATGCTGTGGCCACTCCTGCCTGACGCATATATCTTTCAATGGGTTCCGTGACCCCTTTCACATATGGTAGAACCGCGAATGGTTTTGAGACTGTCTGTGTAGCGCTTGAAGTCTTCTTTGCCTTGGATTGTGTTGTCTTTGGTTTTCCCATTGCATCTTTAACCCGTTTGAAAGACCAATCTGGATACCCGCAGGTTCGCAGAGCTGAGTGAATATGATCTTCCTCTCCAGTCTTGTCTTCCTCTGCATTGATGACGTGATTTTTTCTGTCCATTAATGTTCTAACTACTGATAACTTGTGGTTCAAAGCATGGTGTGAGTTGAAGTTCAAGTACTGGTCTGTATGGGTCTTTTTCCTATACACTGTGGTTTTGAGAGTTCCATCCGGTCTTCTACAAAAGAGGACATCGAGCATAGGCAGTTTACCATTGACTTCTTCTTCGTAGGTGAATTTGATGTTCCCTGTCTGGTCTATTGTGTTGAGATGGTCTGTGAGCTGTTGTACTGTTCCTTCTTTGACGACTTCAAACACGTCATCCACATACCTTTTCCAGAGTCTGGGTCTGATGTCGTCGGGAGCAGATTGTATTGCTTCTTGTTCTAACCACTCCATATACAGGTTAGCAACAATAGGTGACACGGGACTCCCCATGGCTGCGCCGAACTTCTGGCTGTATATCGTACCTCTGAATGAAAAGTATGTTGTGTTAAGGACAAATTCTAGGAGCACCATGATGTCGTCCACTGTCAAATTTGTCCTCTTGGGCAAAGTCTTGTCTGCTTCCAGTCTCCCTCTGATGATGTTTAGGGCTTCCGGTATCGGCGTGTTGGTAAACAGGGACACCACGTCATGAGACACCATCACTTCACCTTCCTCCAGCCTGAAATCTGTCAATTCCTTGCACATGTGCTTAGAATTCTCAACATGGTGTTCGGTTTTTCCAACTAAGTGTGTATGTCCTCCTGCTCCACATGATCAAAATTCCAGTTGTCGTCCATCAATAGAAATCTTTGGTGCTAAATAAGTAATCGACATTTGACATGACATCAAAGAAACTTAAATCCTGGATCACGTACTTTTCAAACTCTGCATTATAAGTTATGGGTCAAGATCAATCGGAAGTCAATGTAGATGAACCTTCAAGGTGATGACCTACTTTTGGCAGGGTTTGATAATACATCACAATGGATGGATTGTCTTGCTCCTATTGGGTGCCATAAACTTTTTCATTACCGACCTTGACAATAGAGGCTTTATCATTTGCATTCACTCAATAAAGTCTGTATTTGTTTTCAGAATATGAAATATCTACATCATAGGACATCTTAAATTTGGTTAGTATGCTCCCATGGGAGTTGAGATGGTGCACACGATAGGTATGCGGGTTTGAACTGTACCTGATGACCAATTGCAAGGGTAATAACGCGCCTCTGAATAGGGCACCCAGATTCATGGCGCTCTATAAATTCTATATTGATATTATTATTATTATTATTGTTATTTTTATCTGTCTTTTGTGGATCTTAATTTGCATAATTATGCAAATAATATTGGTAATATTAGTACTGATATATGTGCGTTTTAGTATCTTAGCTTTGGATAAAAGATTCGCATACTTTTCTAGCTAAAATCATACATCTACATTTCAAACAATACAGAACTGCATTGGTCCATTTAAACAATAGCTCATTTGCATATTATGCAAATTACTTTGATAGTAATGTTTTGATTGTATGTCAAACTTTACCCTTTTTCATATCTGACCTTTAAAAAGATACTTTTTTCATTTGCATCCTCTCAATGAAGCCCGTTTTGTAAAAAAAAAAAAATGCAATTTTTTCTTTTTTAGTAGCTATTATTAGAACGGACGTGCGTTCATCGTGTAGATTGGGATACCAATATTGGGTTGCGATACTTTTCTGGCGTTAATATAGCATATAATATTTTTAAAACAATTAATTTCATATTTTTACATTCAAACAATACCAAATTTGCATATTATGCAAATTAAACCACTTTCCGCAACTTCGATTTCTTAGGACTTTTTTTTGGTTTTTTAGGGGAGTTTCCTGAACAGAATTCCGAAACAAAAATCCCGTGTTGCAATTTTGCCGAGGTTACCCCCTTATATATGCTAGATTGACTGGACTATTAGGACACGTAATCTAGCAAGGATTCAATTTACAAAATAACAACTGGACATTATACAATAGCATTGAACTGAAGGCAGCTTTTCGTAAATACTTTGAGTGAATTACTGCGTTGGACTATAATAGGAAGCTTATTGAACAAATAACTGGTTCTAGGACTACTACCCCCTGGACAACCACCCCCCGGACGATTACCCCCCGGACAACTACCCCCCTAGGACAATTACCCCCCGGAAAACTACCACCCGGACAATTACCCCCCTAGGACAATTACCCCCCAAGACAATTACCCCCCAAGACAACTACCCCCCAAGACAATTACCCCCCAAGACAATTACCCCCCAAGACAATTACCCCCCAAGACAATTACCCCCGAAGACAACTACCCCCCAAGACAACTACCCCCCGGACAATTACCCCCCGGACAACTACCCCCCGGACAACTACCCCCCGGACAACTACCCCCCAAGACAATTACCCCCCAAGACAACTACCCCCCAAGACAACTACCCCCCGGACAATTACCCCCCGGACAACTACCCCCCGGACAACTACCCCCCGGACAACTACCCCCGGACAATTACCCCCCGGACAACTACCCCCCGGACAACTACCCCCCGGCCAACTACCCCCCGGACAATTACCCCCCGGACAACTACCCCCCGGACAATTACCCCCCGGAATATTACCCCCCAAGACAACTACCCCCTGGATCATTACCCCCCAGACAATCACCCCCCGGTCTATAACCCCCCGGACAACTACCCCCCTGGAATATGGGGGGAGAGGGGGGGGGGGGGGGGGGGGGGTGGGGGGGGGGGGGGGGGGGGGTCCGTCGCTGATTTAGACCACTGTTTTAGTTTTGTAAGCAGGGAGTTGGGGTCGTCAAATGTCAAATGGGCCGATCGCTGCCCGAGACCGAGACCGAGAACGATAAAAAGTGGACCTTTCTGAATGCTACGGGACTGCCAATACACGAATATACTGCAGACATACTGCGATATCGCAATCCGAAATGTAGTTAAACAAATTGTGCGGCATCCGGTACATTTGTGACCTAGGCGTATCACATGTTTTATATGTTTTTCGGTCAATTTCGTAAGCTTTTCATTCGTTTCAATAAGCGTGTCATTCAATTTCACGAAATTTAGCTGAAGGCTTGTAATTTTGGTTCCAAATTGCATTATGTTCATACGATTTAGCTCTTCGATCAAGTGATTTACCACTTTTAGCATTCAATTAAAAAAACACGCTATTTGCATTTATTGTGTTTGCAAAATCAAATTGATATTATCATGTTCAATTTCCAGTTTAATTCCCACGACCTAGTTAACGGTAACCGCAACCGCATACCGCGCGTTCGCGCGATTACCAGGAATGAGTTATATTTATGGGTGCGCTTCGTTATTCCGAAGGTTCGTTATTCCGAACACGCAAATTTCGTATACCTGAGGGTTCGTTAATCCTAAAATGAAATAAGGTTCGTTAATCCGAACATTTGTTGCATAATTCCGAAGGTTCGTTATTCCGAGGGTTCGTTATTCCGAAGGTTCGCTATTCCTAAAATGAAATCAGGTTCGTTATTCCGAACTTTCGTTAGTCCGAAAATAAAATCGGGTTCGTTATTCCGAAGGTTCGCTATTCCTAAAATGAAATCGGGTTCGTTAATCCGAAAATGAATTTGGGTTTGTTATAATGCTATAATTTCATATAAAGAGTCAGTGGCGTAGCTACGGGGGGGGGGGGGGGGGCACGGGGGGCCTGTGCCGCAACCCCCAATAATTTTGAAAAAAACAATAGAAAACATAAGGGGCCATTTTTTGAAAAAACAAAGAAATACATGAGGTGTGCCCCCCCCCCAATAATTTTGCGTGCCCCCCCCCCCCCCAATCAGTCCCACCACGCTACGCCACTGTAAAGAGATAAAATAAACTTAAATGTTTGATGGTCTGGCCAAGGGAGGGAAAGGGGGAAGGGGTATGCTTAATGCAGGCTGTAAATTAAATAAACAAAACACAAATTATAGTATTATAACAAACCCGATTTAATTTTCGGATTAACGAATCCTATTTTATTTTCTGACTAATGAACCTTCGGAATAACGAACCTTCGGTATAACGAACCTTCGGAATAACAAACCCGATTTTTTTTTCTCCGGATAAATGAACCTTTGGAAAAACGAACCCCATTTCGTTTTAGGAATAGCGAACCTTCGGAATAACGAACCCTCGGAATAACGAACCTTCGGAATAACGAACCTTCTGAATAACGAACCTTCGGAATAACGAACCTTCGGAATAACTGAACCTTCGGAATAACGAACCTTCGGAATAACGGACTGTAACCAACAAAATTGGCAACATTGAATGCACCCGGGTGACGGGGAGGGGGGGGGGGGGGACATGCCTCCCCCCATACATTTGAAAGTGGAGGTGATTGTCACTCCCACTTTTTAATATGCATACATTATGTATGTTTGATTCCATAGCTTGAACTACGTATCATATAATATTACTGTCTAGGATATGCACCAAATCGTTCCACTACCAGTTGTGCCCCCGCCCCCCCCCCCCCCCCCCATCCGTTGACCCTCGCTACGCCACTGGTCATAAGGGAAGATGTCTTGGGCTAATTGTCTTGAGGATAATTGTCTTGGAGTTTAATTGTCCAGGGGGTAATCGTCCTGGGGGTAATTATCCGGGAGGTAATTGTCTTGGGGGGTAATAATCCGGGGGGTAGTTATCCGGGGGGTAATTGTCCGGGGGTAATCGTCCGGGGGGTTGTTGTCCGGGGGGTAATTGTCCGGGGGGTAGTTGTCCGGGGGGTAGTTGTCCGGGGGGTAGTTGTCCGGGGGGTAGTTGTCCGGGGGGTAGTTGTCCGGGGGGTAATTGTCCGGGGGGTAGTTGTCTTGGGGGGTAGTTGTCTTGGGGGGTAATTGTCTTGGGGGGTAATTGTCTTGGGGGGTAATTGTCCTAGGGGGTAATTGTCCGGGTGGTAGTTGTCCGGGGGGTAATTGTCCTAGGGGGGTAGTTGTCCGGGGGGTAATCATCCGGGGGGTGGTTGTCCAGGGGGTAGTAGTCCGGACACGCAAATAACTACCGGTATAAGAAAAGGTACGTTTTTTATATTCGGTTTTCAGTTGAGGAATAAGCAAGGTGCTATTTGTGGCGTATCTAGTGTTATAATTTGCAATAAAAGGTCTTATCAATGATTCTAAGTAGAATGGTACAAGCTTATTGACTATTTTAAAGAATACAATACTGGTATTTAATACGATTTTCTATGGATTGCCAATTCAATGAAGTCATCAAAAAGGATTGAGATGTACACATCTCAATGCTTTTTGATGACTTCATTGAATATTGATATATATATATCGATCTACATTAAGTACTAGACGTGCATATTTGTTTTGTAATCTATGTAGCTTTAACAAGTTTGTCTTCGAACAGGTTCCCCAAGCGGTACAACAATAATCTATATATGGTAGCAACAATGCAAAAATTAACTAATATTTTATTCGGTAATAAAGCTTTTATGCGCCGAATACATCCTATAGAACGAGAAATGTTACTACATGTGTACAAAATATTTTCATTCCATGATAACTGTGAATCTAATATCACACCCAAATATTTCATCTTTTGAACGTATTCTAATTTTAAATCTTAATACATAATTTAAAAATTTGCATTTTGTAATTTTCTTTTAGGTCCAAAGACCATAGTTTTTGTCTTTCCTGAATGTATGTACACGTTATTATTTTCCAACCATTTTGCAATCAAATCAAAGTCTTTCTGAAGATTATTCTGTACTTGAGATAAATCAAATGTGTTATTAAAAATAACTGTATCATCTGCATATAATGACACCTTCGTTTGTGAATGAAATTGCAAATTGCACATATCATTTATGAACAAACAAAATATGTCAAAATTCCCGCAAATGTCATAACACGTCAACTGCAAATGTCATAATTCCCGCAAATGTCATAACACGTCAACTGCAAATGTCATAATTCCCGCAAATGTCATAACACGTCAACCGCAAATTTCATAATTCCCGCAAATGTCATAACACGTTAACTGCAAATGTCCAAATCTGATTAACTGCAAATGTCATAACACGTTGCCCGCAAAAGTCAAAATTTCCATTTTTACTGCAAATGTTAAAACTCATTGATTGCATTATAATAATGAAAAATAGTGAACAAAAATGAAATAAAATAGATTGAAATCTAATGATATTTAATGCAATTGAATGTAAAGAAATAAACTTAAATAAAATGAGATTTAAAACAAATAGATAAAACAAAGTATTATCATGATGAAATTAGATAAAATGAAGAAAAAAAAACGACTATATCAAAACATGTCCACCGTAAATGTTAATGGAGTGGTCACACGACACTTGCGACGACCTGCAACAGCCTGCAACAAAACAATAGAACTTATGAAGGGCCGATCATGTTCGAAATAACTAGACGTTACAACAGAATGCAAATATCGCAATAAATTCCGTCTAATTCCCAATTATAGCCATAAATAGGTTTTGTGTATTACATTTCGGCTAAAATAAACCTTACATGTGATTTATCGTGCTAAAGGTAGTATCTCACCGGAGGAGACGTCGCCGCGACTCAGTCGCGGTAGTCGCGGCGACGTCTCCGCCAGTGAGACCGGAAAAATGGCTTGCATTCTCACCCAGGCGACGTCGCCGCGACGTCTCCGCGACGTCTCCGATAGGTCGCCATGCGTCTCCACAAGGTTGCGGAGACGTCGCCGCGACTTCTGCCTGTCTATATACCGTAGAACACCATCGTCAAGCACCCCCAAGCACCTATACGCATCTTGCTTTTAAAGACGTTTCCATGAGATTCACCTCCATTATTATCCTCATGAATATTCCTCACCATTATTTGCATTCTTGATTAAAGTTTCCCGTTTGGACAGAGAGCGGGCGCTCTTTAAAAGCAAGATGCATATTGGTGCTTGGGGGTGCTTGACGATGGTGTTCTACGGTATACCTAGATCTACAAGAAGATGATAAACACCTCAGTCACGTGGTCTCTAAAGTGGGTCAAGCAACGTCAAGCAGTGTCGCGGAGACGTCGCCGCCGCAACATTTCCTTTTTGTCGCCTTGGTCTCCAGTAGGTCTCCGCGACGTCGGGGGGAAGTCGCGGAGACCTGCTGGAGACTGGAAAAAGTCTCCAAAAAATCAAACATGTTTGATTTTCCCGCGACTCCCCAGAGACCTGGCTAGTCCCCAGAAGACGTCTCGGCTACGTCGCGGAGACGTCTCCGCAACCAGCGGAGACTCGAGTCGCTAACAGGTCGCCAACTAGTCTCCAGGTCGGTGAGATACCACCTTAAGGCTTTTCCTTAGTGGGGTCTATGATTTATTCCCCACAAGGAAAAAATACCCCACAAGTATGTAATTGTACCCACACGAGACCCCACAAGAATGCCGGCGTGAGAACACACACACGCACACACACACAAACACACACACACACACACACACACACGGACCCCTTTTTTCTTTAGTGATCGTCATTTTCATTTCACTCAATAATTAATACATGAATCAATAATGATATTAAAAAATCAACATGAATCATTAATCAACATATCAATCAATTTGTTTAACAAATAAAGCACATTATCATGCAAATTCTTCTATAATGATTAAATGAAACTCAAAACTATAACAGAAAGCATTTAATGAAATCTTGTCATAAAATAGCCCCCCTCCACCCATTACCAAAGGAGAAAACATATCAAATAATTGCATAATATTGGCCTCCCTGCACCAAGACCCCTTCTCCCCACTCCTTATCATTAATTACATGCATTCAGAAAAAAATGAAATCAACGTCAAACAAATTGTACCCTCCCACAGTTACCCCTCCCCTCCCCCCCCCCCCCCCCAAAAAAAATCATTATTCCGCCCTCACTGCATATCGCCCACCCTCACACACCCCGACACACACACACAAACACACACACACACACACACACACACACACACACATACACACTCTCTCATACACATATATCTTATCTTACAATGAGTGTTAACATTAACGGTGGACATGTTTTGATATTTGCGGTTACGTAAAGATTAGTCGGATTTTTTTTCTTCATTTTATCTTATTCCATCATGATAATACTTGTTTTATCTATATTTGTTTTATCTCATTTTATTTTAGTTTATTTCTTTTCATTCAATTTCATTCAATTTCATTAGATTTCAATCTATTTTATTTCATTTTTCATTATTATTATTATTATTTGCAGTAAAAATGGAAATTTTGACTTTTGCGGGCGACGTGTTATAACATTTGCAGTTAATCAGATTTTGACATTTGCAGTTGACGTGTTATGACATTTGCGGGAATTATGACATTTGCGGTTGACGTGTTATGACATTTGCGGGAATTATGACATTTGCAGTTGATGTGTTATGACATTTGCGGGAATTATGACATTTGCAGTTGACGTGTTATGACATTTGCGGGAATTTTGACATTAGTGGCAGATTTTGACATTTTCGGGCTCTACAGGACCTAATATGGAACCTTGGGGGATCCCGGTTTTAACTGTAACAAAATCACTTGTACATTGTTGCATTGAAACACATTGTTTTCTTCCAATTAAATAATTCACAAACCATTTACACTCGCTATCGCTTATTCCATAATAAATCATCTTGTCCAGTATCTTTTTGTGAGGAATTACATCAAATGCTTTTTTAAGATCTAACGATATTGAACCAGTAATCTGCTTATTATTCATGTTTTCAAGCAAATAATCAACAATGTCAGTCACGCAGGTTGCTGTGGAATGTGATGGTCTAAATCCAGACTGTTGGGATGACAACATTTTATTGTCATTGACATACGAGTATAGTTGCGTGTGTACTGCTTTTTCTAATATTTTTGATAAAATGGGTAGAACTGAAATTGGTCGAAAATTATCAATTTCATATGAGCCTCCTTTGTGAATAGCTGTGACTCGGGCCATTTTAAAGTCCATCGGTAGAGGTTTGTAATGATTTTGTAATTGATTTTTCTGATGTTCACTACCTGGTTTTCTTTTGTCACTGCCCGGATTCGTCCATCGATGGTCCAGACCTTGGCGATGGATGTGTGCTTCAGGCTTTCACGCACCAGACGTTGGTGCCTTGCGGTTAAGTCTTCGCGAACGAAGATGTTTGTGTTTTGAGCTTCGATTTGGCACCGTATACCTTTTCGCGAACGTTGTGTCGAGCGAACTTTACGATGATCGGCCTTGGTCGACCTCCTTCGGTGGGGGTTCGGGGGGTGACGCGATGGCTCCGATCGAGATCCTTCTCCGTGATTTCTACAGCGAGCTTTGAGCTGATGAGGTCAACGACGACCACATCGGTGTTTTCTCCAGCTTCCTCCTTCACTCCGTACAGCCGAAGGCAGTTTCTCCGGGAGTACTGCTCCTGCTCCTCGATCTCGTCACGGATTCTGGTGAGCTCTCCCTCAAGTGTTACTGATCTTCGCTTGAAGATGCGTTGTCTCCTTTGCATGAGACTGTATCTCATGCTCCATTGCCTTGTATCAGTTTTGGGACACCCGATCCAATATGGTGACGGGGATGAGGCCGACAAGTTTGTCGGTAAACGAATCGGCAGTCACAATCTCTTTGACTGCGGCTTTAAGCTGCGTTGATTCAGCTTCGTCGAATTGACCAGCTGTTTCGGTCTGTCCATGGACCTCCTCTCCTTCCTCATTCATGCCTACCGGAGCCGTGGCTGTGTCCGACATGGCTCCGTATATGTTGGGGTCCCTATTTGACTCAGATCCATCGGTCTTTTTGGACCTAGTTTTGTCCCTCCTACCTCGATTCATATCCACACTTTATCAAGTTTACTGAACACTTTGTATCAATCCTTGTATTTTCTGGCAACTCGAAAGGAGTGCATGGACACCACCCCGAATTTGTCGATTTTGGTTCGGTCTGGTTTCGTGTCTCATTTCGGATGCGGAATAAAGACCCAAACTATAGACCAAAATTAAATTCTGCTGGCACCAAAACGGCCAGAACGACCCCGATCGGTGTCGGTTTAGCATCGGTCTTGTGGTTCCACCAAACCACCATCAACAGGCGTGGCACGGGGGACATGCCTCCCCCACATTTGAAAGTGGAGGGGATTTTGCTGTCGTGTTTTGGTTTGCCAGGTGTGCGTGACTTTAGCTATAGGTTATGTGGATTACACAGCAAATGCTAATAAAATCACACTGTACACCTCTTGCTGCAGATTGTTATTCAATTTTTATTTTATTTTTTATTGTAAATCAATGTTCTCATATGTCTAGGTTGCAATTTCAACAGTTATATAATACGATATAAATGTATGTTGTAATTAAGATACGATAGAACAAGAACACCAATATTACACCAATAGCGATTACAAATATTCTTTCGATAGCAAAATATATGCAATGACAAATTAGAGTAAAATATGTTTACATCTGTATTATGATTCATGTACACTAGCTCATAGGCGCTGGAAGGGGGGGGGGGCAGGGGGGGCGGCCGCCCCCCCCCCCCCCCCCAATCTAGTGTATACATCCATTTTCAATTTTCGCAAGTAATCGTCAATGACTGGGAGACGACTTGTCAACGCAGGAATTATATTATCCTTAGAACAAGAAATAGGAAATTACCCACAAACTTGCCAGAATTATATATTGATAATGTGATAATATCCCGATTACAGAATTTTAAGTTCCTTGGTGTTATAATTAATGAAAATTTAGATTTGAATTGTCATATTTCTTCTATCTGTAAATCTCTTGCTAGAAGTGTTGGTGTACTAATGAAACTTAAATTCACATTGCCTTGTAATGTTTTATATATGTTATATAATAGTATTGCCACATTTGAATTACTGTAATTATATTTGGGGGAATACATATAAAACTCAACTCACTAAATTATATATTCTCCAGAAGAAAGCAGTAAGAATTATTTCTAAATCTCCATGGTCTTGTCCTAGCACCCCTCTCTTTAGACAGTTACACGTTTTACCAATTTACGAATTAATTGCTTTTAATACATTAATATTCATGTACAGTGTACAATTTAGATTATTACCAGCTAAATATTGCAATATGTTTTTTGTTAACTCAAATCTTCACTCGTATTGTACACGACAACGCCACCATTTTCATCCACCAAAAGTTCGACTTACCTCTTTAAAAGAAGACTTTATTGGCGAAATGTACTACTTTATAATTCAAATCATGATTTTAGAAAACCATTCCATACAAATAGATCATTTGAAACCTTTAACTGTTCCCATATTTGATTTTTAAAAAACATAAATAATCAACGAGTACCCAGCTAGCCACCTGACATTGTGCCAACCGTTGGGCCAATGTAAAAAGTCGTTGTAAGAGGACGTTGGGCCTACATAAACATGCGACGTCACCGCGACGTGAAAATGTCCGCCAGCCCAACATCAGCGCGGCGGTTTTTGTTAATGCTGGCCCAACGTCATTTTGCGATTTCGGCCCAACATCAATTATTGACAATGGCCCAATGTCAGTTCTAACGTAGGCCCAACATCGATTCTTGACGTTGAGAGAACATCAAGTTCTGACGTTGGCCCGACGTTAAAATGTCCGCCAGTCCAACATTGTCCCAACATCATTTTGTGATGTCGGGCCAATGTCAATTTTCGACAATGGCCCAACATTAACTCATGACATTGGACCAACATAACATTATGATGTGGGCTCGAGGTTAAAATGTCCGCTAGCCCAACATTGTCACAACATCATTTTGTGATGTCGGGCCAATGTCAATTTCCGACAATGGCCCAACACCGAATCCTGACATAGGACAGATATCTAATTCTGATGTGGGCTCGACGTTAAAATGTCCGCCAGCCCAAATCGTCACCTCGTCATTTTGTGATATTGGCATAACGTCAATTTCCGACAATGGCCTAACATCAAATCCTGACGTTGGCCCGACATTAAAATGTCCGCCAGCCCGACATTAGCCCAACGATATTTTGTTAATGTTGGCCCAACATCAAATCTTGACGTTGGCCCGACGTTAGAATGTCCGCCAACCCAACATTGGCCCAACGTCATTTTTTTATGCTGGACCTACATCAACATTTGACAATGGCCCAATGTCAAACGTCCAACGTAGGACCAACATCAAAAACGTAAAAAGAAATTTGAATACATGTATAGATGCATAGATTCCACGTTCGATCCATACATTTTGTTTAACCTTTCCAGTCATTCATAATTCATAATTCATAATTCTATAAATATCCTATTCCTACACCTATTGCCTAATCCTAAACCTATCATCCTATCATCCTACGAACACAGGTCGCAATCGGTAAAATATATATACACCTCTTCTTAGCATGTATGTTTTGTAATGGTTAGTATATTGCAGAGCGTTGATTCTGAAATAATCAACCTCAAAATCATATTCATAACACTTTTTACAGGTGTTATTTATATTCTTGTATATCTTTATAAATTATATACAGAAGCAAGGACATGACAAAAATATATTTTTTAATACAAATAATTACAAAAATTGAAATTTTACATTTCACTTACGATCACTTATAATCGATCATGAATTCCCCGATAGCAATACTTTTTTTTTACTTTTGAATTTATTTATATACTAGTATTTTTAATCGATTAAACGCAATTCAATAAAATGTATTCAAGATTCTCAAAGCAAGTTGACAAAAATATGATAAGTAGCAAGCTAGCTAGCTGACGTCGGACCGATGTCGACAGTTGTCGGCAGGTTGTCGGCAAGATCGCGGTCGGCAAACAGACAACGCGCCAACATTACTCCAAAGTCGAATTTAATTTTAAATTGAATGTCGTGCCGATGTCATTAAGCTGACGAAAAAATTACCTCTCAAATAAAACGTCGCGCCAATATCGCACCAATGCCGAAACTGATAGCAATTTAAGAGGTCGATAGAGGGTTGTGAAATTAATGTCGGGCCGATGTCAATAAACCAACAGGAATATTACATCTCAAATATGACGTTGGGCAAATGTTGTACCGATGTTGAAATATAGCATTTTAAGGGGTCGGTAAATGGTTGTGAAATTGATGTCGGGCCGATGTTTTTAATTGACATCAATATGACGTCAAGCCGATATCGCGCCGATGTCAGAATTGGCAGCAATGAAACAACTCAGCAAATGGTCATTAAACTGATGTTGCGCCGATGTCAATAATCCGACATGAATATGACATCTCATAAATGATGTCGGGCTAATTTCGCGCCGATGTTGGAACTGGTAGCAATTAAAGAGGGCGGTAAATGGTTGTAAAATTGATGTCGGACCAATGTGTTTTTATTGGACATCAATATGACATCTCAATTATGACGCCAAAGCGATATCCTGCCGATGTCATAAATTGCAGCAATGAAACTAGTCAGTAAATAGTCATTAAATGGATGTTGTGCCGATGTCAATAATTCGACATGAATATGACATCTCAAATATAAAGTCGGCCTTATATCGCCCCGATGTTCGAGCTGGTAGCAATTTAAGAGGTCGGTAAATGGTTGTAAAACTGATGTCGGGCCGATGTCAATGATCCAACATGAATATGTCATCTCATAAATGACGTCGGGCTAATATCGCGCCGATGTTGAAACTGGTAGCAATTTAAGGGATTGGTAAAATGTTGTAAAATTGATGTCGGGTCAAAGTTATTAATTAGACATAAATATGACATCCCAAATATGACTTTCGGCCTATACCGCACAGATGTCGAAACTTATAGCAATTTTAAAAGTCGGTAAAAGGTTGTGAAATAGATATCGGGCGGATGTCATTACTCCTACATAAATATGACATCTCTATTATGACGTCAGTCCGATATTGTGCTGATGTTGGATCTGGTAGCAATTTAAGAGGTCGGTACATGGTTGTAAAATTGATGTCGGTTCAATGTGTTTTTATTGGACATCAATATGACATCTCAATTATGACGCCAAAGCGATATCCTGCCGATGTCATAAATTGCAGCAATGAAACTAGTCAGTAAATAGTCATTAAATGGATGTTGTGCCGATGTCAATAATTCGACATGAATATGACATCTCAAATATAAAGTCGGCCTTATATCGCCCCGATGTTCGAGCTGGTAGCAATTTAAGAGGTCGGTACATGGTTGTGAAATTGATGTCGGGCCAATGTTATTAATTGGACCTCAATATGACATCTCAAATATGACGTCACACCGATATCCCGCCAATGTCAGAACCGTCAGCAATGGAACAAGTCGGCAAATGGTCATTCAATTAAAGTCTTGCCGATGTCATTAATCCGACATGAATAAGAGATCTCAAATATGACGTCGGGCTAATATCGCGCCAATGTTGGAACTGGTAGCAAATTAAGAGGTCGGTCAAAGATTGTAAAATTGATGCTGGGCTTATGTTATTAAATATACATAAATATGACAGCTCAAATATGACGTTGGGCCAATGTTGCACCGATGTCGGAATTGGCGACCATTTGCCGGCTTGTTTCATTGCCGCCAACTCTGACATCGGCATGATATCGCTTTGACGTCATAATTGAGATGTCATATTGAGGTCCAATTGATAACATTGGCCCGACATCAATTTCACAACCATCTCCCGACCTCTTAAATTGCTACCTGATCCAACATCAGCACAATATCGGACGGACGCCATAGTTGAGATGTCATATTTATGTAGGAGTAATTACATCAGCCCGACATATTTTTCACAACCTGTTACCGACCTTTAAAATTGCTATAAGTTTCGACATCTGTGATGTATACGCTCAAAGTCATATTTGGGATGTCATATTTATGTCTAATTAATAACTTTGACCCGACATCAATTGTACAACCTTTTACCGACCTCTTAAATTACTACCAGTTCCAACATCGGCGCGATATTAGCCCGACATCATTTATGAGATGACATATTCATATTGGATCATTGACATCGACCCGGCATCAGTTTTACAACCATTTACCGACCTCTTATATTGCTACCAGTTCCAACATCGGGGCGATATAAGGCCGACTTTATATTTGAGATGTCATATTCATGTCGAATTATTGACATCTGCACAACATCAATTTACTGACCATTTGCCGACTTGTTTTATTGCTGCCAATTCTGACATCGGCAGTATATCGGTTGGCGTTAGAATTAAGATGTCATATGGATGTCCAATTAAAAAACATTGGCCCTACATCAATTTTACAACCATTTACCGACCTCTTAAATTGCTACCAGTTCCACCATCGGCGCGATATCAGCTCGACGTCATATTGCACATGTCATATTCATGTCGGGATGTTGACATCGGCTGAACATCAATTTCATGACTATTTGCCGACTTGTGTAATTGCTGCCAATTCTGACATCGGCGCGATATCGGCTTGACGTCATATTTGTGATGTCCAATTGAAAACATCGGCCCAACATCAATTTCACATCCATTGACCGACCTCTTAATTTGCGATTTCTCTGACATCGGTATAACATTGTTCTAATGTCATATTTGAGATGTCATATTCCTGTTCGATTATTGACATCGGCCCGACATTAATTGTACAACCCTTTACCGACCTCTTGAACTGCTCTCAGTTTCGACATTGGCGCGACATTTGCTCGACGTGTTATTTGAGACATCATTTTTATGTCAGCATAATGATATCGGCCCGACATTCAATTGCAACCATTTCGCGAAAAATTCGCATTTCGCGTAAATTCGACATTGGCGTAATGTTGGGGCGACATCAGTTTCCCGACCGCGATATGCCAACATCCGGCCGACAACTTCCGACATCGGCACAACGTCAGGTGGCTAGCTGGGTAATGGAACGATCCTCAAAATCCAATACGTCACTGATGCCAAACTATACGTTTCTCGTGAAAATCACCGTAGGCCAATCTACTAAGTAAAACCATACATGAAATATAAATATATTTATTCATTATTTTCTTCCTATTTGCTCGCTACAAAAATAGACAAGAATATTACAAATAATATCCGCAATATCAACAATAAAAGTACCCGAAATGTGTTGATATACTTCATACAATCTTTAGCAAATTACGACAAAATTGGTAACTCCGCACGTGCCCTCATAGACCCCCGTTTATGGAACACACGCATTACATAAACAGACATAAAACGTGAGAGAAAGTAATTTACCTCGTTTACTTCGCAATTCTTAGTTAATCAATTGACCTAACAAACGAGATTTGTTTACTTTTAAAAAAGGGATCAGTTTGTACGGGCCAAGAAATCGAATTTTTCGAATACATCCTTGTCAGGCTTGTCCGAGCTTTGGCGTATTCACGATCGATACGGTACAGTTCACAAAGGGTAATTGTGCGCGAACAACAGAGTACAAAGGTCATGCCCGTACGTAAAGCGAGCACACAATCATAGTTTGGCTTCAATGACGTCACGACATCCGAGCTGATGAGTTCATTGGCATATATGTAAACACAAAAAACGGGTAATTTTGAAAAACAAATGCAGACTCTATTGGAGGTTATACATTTGAAATGTTTGTGGAGATCAACCTTTGAGGGTATACAGAATAACATATTTGTTTTAAATTCGTCAATAAAGTCTTCTTTTAAACTCTTTAAAGGTTGGCTGACAAGAAAACTACCTACAAATTGTGTTTTACTGTATAAAGGTAGATTTTCATGAAGATTACTAATAAAAACATATTTTCCGCGTCGGAAAACCCAGTAAAATAAAAAAAAATCAACTTTTGAATTCACTTTAGTAATCCCCGTAAAAATATTGAGTCCGGGCGAAGAAAAATTACGTCATCTTTGTGACGTCACATGCAGGCAATCGCAGTATAGCTCGGTCATAGACGTACACGCTGAGTGCAATACTCACGTTGACAGAGAGATATTATTTCGATTTTTTTTCAATATTTGCAAACATTTGTTAAAGTTAAAGATGTGTTGCTGCAAGCTGCTATAATTCATTTCTTAGGAATTTTCAGTTAAGCCTCAATTTACAAGCAAAAACGAGTTTGTTTTACTAGCAAGTCATAGGCTCTGCATGTAAACCATGCACGTTCCTCCATGTCGCGGTCTGATTGTGATGTCATGATCCGGGTTGCACGTGCGCACATTCCCGCTCCGCTATAAATTACCTTTTTAGCAGCATGGAACGCCGATGCGAAAACAAGCAAAAAAGTTGCATGAAATTTACCCTTTTTGCCCAACTTAAGGATTTCTTTGAAAAAAAGAGTGTGGTATATCAATATAGGCAATATAGGCACATATTTAAACCTATAAACCTGAATCAAAGCCGGGATTTCAACATATCTTTAAGTTATATCGGTGTAAAGGAATGGAATATGCTCAAAGAATCTATAAAATGAAGTACTACATTTACCAAATTTTAAAAACTCTGTCGTGATTACCTTTTGGATATCATGCCACATATATATTGTATATATTATAAAGATAGGTGTAGATACATCCATGCAAATATTCCACGTGTGTGTATGTGTGTGACTGCGAGTGAAATTCCTTTTGTGTGCCTATCGTGTTTGTTATACTTTTAATTGTGTATGTTACCTTTATAAATGTATATTACTGGGCTATTTATTTACAAGCTTTGCTTTTTTAATAGTCCGAACCATACAAATATTGTATGTTTGATCTGTAATTTGTAATTTAATTTTTGCTGTATTACTTGCTGTTTTTATGGTTTAATAAACTGAAATGAAATGAATAGAAGCTATATTCGAGTTGGTCAGATTCAGGTTGCAATGCTGGGAAATGATGGCATTAAACTGTTGTTATCCGATCACATTAATTTGCTTCAGCTTAATTTTCAAAGAAATGGTAGGACTATTGTTTGAAACAGCACAAGTTTTATATTGGCGAGGGCGAATCCTTGAGATGGGTCTGTCTCTTGTATATCGCGTAAACACAAGAGAACATGAAGCACATAGCTACTGCGAAGCAAAGTCTCGGGACAATGATCAAGACTTCGTAAATATCACCACCCATGCCATCAGGAATAGTTCCCTCAGATTTCGTTCTTGATACGAAGAAGGTAGACGAATCGGTAACATTGTGATATTGCCATTTAATGACCACATAACCAATTGACTTTACACTCGACATACTGTTGCCGGACGGGTAAACTTGACACTCGACCACCCTACCGATGTCATCATCACCGATGTCTTCCATCAACAACGACCTACCACCACCTCGGGTCCATGATCGGGATTGGATGTCAACTGCTCCAGAACGTGGATCCAGGAGCCTCCATTCAATATTTGGTTCACCACTTGATGATTCAACGTCGCACTCGATCACGATCCTCTTCTGTCTCTGAGTAATACGCATGTCGACCAGGGATGGGAAAGAACAGTTCTGACTTTCCAGTTGGATGTTTTGAAATGATAATTGACAGGAAGCATTGCAGTTCTGTAGGGTCTGGAGAGCGGCACGTTTCCCTATCATTGTGTCTTTTGTTGACATTGGGCTTCCACAATCATAAATCTCTAGCCGTGAGTGGATGTCTTCAGAAACGTCTGATTCACAAAGCAGTTCAATCTTTGTTAAGTCGTATGTGTCCGATTCTATCACAGGGACAACATTGCATTGTGGCGGATGGATGTTTCCTGGGTCGATGATAATCAAGTTGTACGTTTCTAACACCGTGTTTCCCGATGTACAACTATGTTCTCGCTGGGCGGTTTCATCACTGACATTGATCACTAATACAGATACATTTGTATTAAAATTTCCTGTAACAGAATAGTCAACAGAATATGCATTTAGGACGGTACATAATTCTGTGTTCCGTTTGCAAACTGCTATCGTCTGCTTAATTCCTTCCTCTAGATAGGTCCAAGTCACGCCATCAGAACTGTTCGGCAGATGACACATCAGTTGCCTTTGTTGACCAATTATCACTGGTATGTTGGAAGAACCCAGGACACAGCATATATAATTCAATAAGCACAGAATGGTAATAGAAATAGCAAATTCGAATTTTGTTTCAGCTGGATCCATTTTGTGTGTGTTAATGATGACTTTAATTACAACAACATTACAAACAAAGTCTCTACCGAGAATATTTCTGTATCGCCCATGTGTTGATAGAGCCTATACTAAACTAACATTGTATCGAGGGTATTCATGCTTTTAATATCCAGTACTATGGGAAAGTACTACTCTTGAGTCTGACGAAGTTTTGGTTTTATTGTTATCTTACCTGGATGCGGACATTTATTACTCACTTGTATCGAAAGCTGTATGGGAATAGAGTAATTACTAACAGAAACTAGTTATTTAATTTTATGTCCTCTCAGGCTAAACTCAAGTGGAGAATCTTCACCGAACAATAATAAAATAAGACATGATTACATTTTCATACATTGTTGTTTCTGAGTTAAATGTAATTGTTTGTAGTTTCCGTCCTCATCTGACCATCACACTCTTTCCGTTCTCCCCCTCTCGCTTTTACCCATCACACAATTACTCGCAATAGGTGATATAATTTATGGAAAAGATGACTTTTTGAACACTGTCTGATGTTCCTAAGATTGGTATAAATGATGTTTCCGCCTCTTGCTCAACAGTTCTCTCTTGTTCATGATCTCCAATTGCGTCTGCTTGGTTTATAAAGGAACGGTTTGGTATATTGATATGCCTGCATGTGTGATTAGGTCAAAGAGAGTACACAGTACGGGCTTCTTGTTGGTTAATTTCGGGTTTAACATGCTTGCAGGCTGAAATCATCGCTGGACGTTTTTGGTTTGGCTGCTTAATTTCTTAAACTTCCCCTAACCACATTACTATGAACGGCAAACGTTGTTTGCTTCTGAGATGATGGCATTAAACTTGTGTTATCTGATCACATTCCTTTGCTTCAGCTTGATTTATCAAAGAAAGTGTTTGACTATCGTTTGAAACAGCACAAGTTTTACCCAAGTTGATTGGTGAGGGCGAATCTTTGAGAGATGTATTTCGTTTATATATTGCATAAACACATGAGAACATGAAGCACGTAGCTACTGCGAAACAGAGTCTCGGGACAATGATCAAGACTTCGTAAATATCACCAACATTGTCATCAGGAATAGTGACCTCAGACGTTGCTCTTGACTCAGAGGAGCTAAACGAATCAGTCATATAATAATTGTGCCATTGCCCTCTGATTTCTGCATAACCGATCGACTGCACGCTAGACACATTGTTACCGGACAGGTAAACTCGACACTCGACCATCCTACCGATGTCATCGTCATTGATGTCTTCCAATAACAACGACCTCTCGCCATCTCGGGTCCATGATCGGGTCTGGATGTCGGCCTCACCAGAAAGCGGATCCAGGAGCCTCCATTCTATAACATTTGATTCACCACTCGATGATTCAACGTCGCACTCGATCACGACCTCCTTCTGTCTCTGAGTAATACGAATGTCGACCAAAGATGGGAAAGAACAGTTCTGACTTTCAATGACGTTGTAAAATGACAACTGACAAGAAACATTGCTGCAGTTCTGTATGGTTTGGATGTCGGCACGTTTCTTTATCATGGTGTCTTTTGTTGACGTTTTTTTTCCACAATGATCTATCTCCAGTCGTGAGTGGATGTCTTCATGAACTTCTGATTCACAAAGCAGTTCAACCTTTGTTAAGTCGTATATTTCTGATTCAATCACAGGGGCAATATTACATTGTGGCGGATGGATATTTCTTGGGTCGATGATAATCAAGTTGTAAGCTTCTAACACATTGCTTCCCAATTTACACCTATGTTTCCGCTGTGTGTTATCATGGACGTTGATTACTAATACAGATGTGTCAATATTCGCCAAAGCAGAATAGTCATCACCATATTCAGAAGCGACATCACATACTTCTGTACGAGTGTTACGTTCGCAGATAGAAATAAGCGTTTCAAATCTTCCTTGTTCTAGAACCCAAGTCACATCAGAAGAAGCGTCTGGTAGACGACATGTCAGTGAAGCTTGCCCACCAACTATCGCTGGAATGTTGACAGAACTATGCACACACAATGGCAAAACCAATAGACATAAACCCCTCAAAAAAAGTTCGGAAACTCAAGTTTGATCGATCATATCTCTTGTATTTTTTAATAAGAATACTCGAAATCGGTGTCACAATAAAGCCTCATTATATACCTTTCAAACGGTGCATTATGTGTAGTGATTATGCAATTGGGCGATTGCAGTAGCCCAGAGAATAGGGGGAGGCAGGAAGTGAAATCTCGCAAAATGGCCCCAATGCATTCAATTTACGAGTGCATGACTGTGTTGATCAGTTTTCTAAAGGTTAACATTCTATTGAATACTGCCACCCTTTCCATTCATCAAAATTGTTGAATTGGATACCATTTTAATGGAAATTATCTTTTCCTTACGATGGCATATTAATCGTAAGGATTATGCAAATGGTGTGTGTGCAGCGAACCGGAATATGGAGATGGGTCGAGTGTGAAATCAGACAAAAAGATATAGAGTTGACAAAAAATCAGAGCGTTGCATTTTTTTCGAGCTTTTGGGAGGATTTTTTAGCATTTCAAATAAAATATTCATGATCAAATATGATATCAACGGAGAGCCCAACAACTCTTCTGTATGAAAATGTGAAATTTATAATGATTTTTGTAAAGGGCGGCTGCAGGGAGATGAATGGGAGGGAGCCTCAAAAGTGACCCATTTCGAAACGCTCTGATTTCAAGGCACTATTCATGCGTTTTCAATTGAATTCCTCTCATTCATGGCCAACTCATTCAAGTCGCATTACATCCTCTACACAATGGTATACAGATACCGACACCAAATCAGAGCGTTTTGAAATGGGTCACTTTTGAGGCTCCCCCACATTCATCTCCCTGCAGCCGCCCTTTACAAAAATCATTATAAATGTCACATTTTCATACAGAAGAGTTGTTGGGCTTTCCGTTGATATCAATTTAAATCATGAATATTTTATTTGAAATGCTAACAAATCCTCCCAAAAGCTCGAAAAAAATGCAACGCTCTGATTTTTTGTCAACTCCATATCTTTTTGTCTGATTTCACACTCGACCCATCTCCATATTCCGGTTCGCTGCACACACCCCATTTGCATAATCCTTACGATTAATATGCCATCGTAAGGAAGAGATAATTTCCATTAAAATGGTATCAAATTCAACAATTTTGATGAATGGAAATGGTGGCAGCATTCAATAGAATGTTAACCTTTAGAAAACTGGTCAACACAGTCTTGCACTCGTAAATTGAATGCATTGGGGCCGTTTTGCGAGATTTCACTTCCTGCCTCCCCCTATTCTCTGGGCTACTGCAATCGCCCCAATTGCATAATCACTACACATAATGCATCGTTTGAAAGGTATATAATGAGGCTTTATTGTGACACCGATTTCGAGTATTCTTATTAAAAAATACGAGAGATATGATCGATGAAACTTGAGTTTCCGAACTTTTTTTGAGGGGTTTAGAATAGCATATATACATGTAGAACTGCCCATCTTTCTGCTAGCTTTGTCCATATTCTAACTCTTAATGGCGAAATGGGTCTATATAATACACATCATATTTGAAACCAAGTTCGTTTGCGTGCCAAGTGGTTTTTAGGTACTCCGTGTGCACACGATGATCTGTGCATAATAGTCCCAACGTGAACGTTGAGGTGATTTCATAAAATATTTGATTGCCTCGTCTTTCGTCGATGGACAATACATACTGTATGGTATATTGAAAGCTTTCTGGGTGAGAGATCATCCAGAAATAAGCTATAGAATCCAAAAGTGTTTCATCTGCTTAACACTTTGTTATCGTGTCAAGAGTAGCATACAATTAAACAAAGAAAGAAATTATTTCCGCCCACTCGTATTGTCGTGTATGTATTTTTTTCTTCTTAATTTCATTCCCCTTTTCTTTCTCCCTTCTCCCTCAATCGTAACTAGTAACTACTAACGTATCAAGATTTCCCTTTTCTTTTATGAATGAAAAGAAATGTTAAGAGCTCGTCTGGGAAGATTAGACCTTGAAAATATACCTTTTAAGTGGAGTTTTAGTGTCTCGCCAAATGATTGTGCAGGGTAGTCGCGCTGTCCAGTCGTTCCTGCATAATGCATACTATACCGGGCATTCAACTCAGCTCATACGAGACATGCTTTGTCAAGAGGCTACAATGGAGACAACTTTCACCACCGGATAATTTGTTTTCGCAAAAGTTTTTATCCGCCGGGCGTTCGTTTGAGCTGTCCGGTGACATGTGACTGTACCTATATAGACAGTTAACTTTATAGTCTAGAAACTGCAGACTCAATATTCAGGATAACGCTGAGAAAATGGAAAATGGCTTATGTTATATAAAGAAGATCACTGAGCAAAATAAAATGCTATGAAAACTGTTAACATGGGTAAGAATATGATTCCCCGACTGTTTTGCTACTGCATTTGCCCAACATGATGTATGTTATATTTGTCTCAAAATTGGGAAATTAATGAATACATACAATTCATACAAATAACACAAAAGCACACACACACGCACGCACACACACACACACACACACACACACACACACACACACACACACACACACACACACACACACACACACACACACACACACACACACACACACACACACACACACACACACACGCACACACGCACACACGCACACACGCACACACACACACACACACACACACACACACACACACACACACACGCACGCGCGCACGCAATCACACACACACACACACACACACACACACACACACACACACACACACACACGCGCGCGCACATACACGCACACATGCACACATACATACACATGCACAAAAACAGTACACGCATACACATATACCTTTTTAACCACATATTTTGTTCTCAAAATGTTTGAATATTAATTGTTTCGAAGATATGCAATCTATGAAGTAATTATCAGAACCACTTGGAAAGCCTTTTTAGTATATTTTGGCGAATTTGTAGAATTTACAACGGTAGATTTTAAATTGTCCGATAAAATGTGGGATGAACATAATATAAATGGTTTTATTTATTTTGATTTTGAAGCCTTTCATGAACCAATTAAATGTATTTTTAAAATATTTAAAATCGGCCTTTAAATGGCGGAAGATGAGTATAGATATATGCGACCTGTTGCAAAAAACATAAAGTCGCAATATTTTAATCGTTTTGATTTGATATCAAAGAATTCTAACAAATCCAGGCTCTCTGATAACTTGCTGTAATTATAGTATGCACTTCCTTAACAACAACCTTATACAAAAAGGGTAGGAAACTCAGCAACGAACTCAAATAAGTCAAATATTTCCTTTAAGCTTTTCATCTGACGACTTTATAAGGGGTTTACGGCAACTGGTCAAATATTCATCCCACCAGTATACCAACTAAAATATATTTTTTAATTTTATGTAATTGTTTTTCTGTTGTGTGTATAAATATATCGGCATATAATATTGACATTCACAGACGAGTACACAGATGCGTTTTACAAACGGATCAATACAAATATGACACATTGATACATTTTTTTTTGGTACTAATTGTTAATTCATCTGTATGATTATTTATTTGTGTTTACAAATTGCTTCGATATTTTCTTCATTGACGTTTTTACTCCAATACAACAACGTCTTTGGAAGCAAAACATAGGGGCATGTGAATTATTGTCGCATTGTTTGCTTGTTTATTTTTAGAGTGTGTACCTTTTTGTTTTACTCTATGACTGTTTATAATCATAGCTTATTCCCCTTTCTGATGGTAAAAACCTATAACAAGGGATGATCCATTATCATCTATACTGTCTCACTTGCTAATTGCTTTTGTTTAAAGAGTACATACACTGTAAACAAAAAAATACTGTAAAATTACAGCAAATCTGCTGTGTTTCAGAGTCGCCAGAAATCTGCTTTAAAAATACAGGCCGTATGTAATTGTAGCATACATTCCAGAACTGTAATTCAGATTACAGGTCGTTATGTAACCTGGACTAGCAGAAAAAGAAAAAAATTCACCCTAGCCGAGATTCGAACCCTCGCCAATAAGATCGTCAGTCAAACGTCCGTACCATATGCAAGAGGCAATATTTACACTTGCTGTGGCAATTATGCTATATGAGTTATGGATACTTGTTATATATACTTGTGTTTAAAACAGGAAAATGTCTGTAAAATCAATGTCCCCCTTTTTTTTACATGGGTGTTCCGTAGGAAAACAACAAGATGTAAAATTACTGTTGTTAAACAACTTGAAGTGTAAAATTACACACAGTTTGTAGTTTAATGACAATTTTATGTATGATTACTCATTAACTGCTTTAGAAATACAGATTTCATCTGTATAATCATATTTACAACAAATTTTGCTGTATTTTTACTACAGCCATATTAAATTTACATATGATCCGCTGTATTTGTACTTTGCATGGTCAATCTGTATTTGTTTTTACTGTAAAAAAAAGTTTTGTGTTTACAGTGTACGTTCCATAGATCTACGTACAAGTATGAGTATATGATGTATATGAAGGGCATTTTCTAAACGACACTAAATTCATTTTCCATGTAAAATGTAGTTAATGATAAGACCAACAATGAACAAACTTAGCATTCCCCTAGCTATCACTTCCCATTTCAAGGCAATGATTGCGCAATCGAAATCAAACAATAAATGTATATACTTATTTGTCATACTCCTATAGGCATGTCTATAAAAATTGAAAGTGGGTCAAATAAACATTCTTTCTCCCTGTGGATGTTGTGCCTTTTTGGATTAACTAAGGGGGTAATAGGCGGGAAACTTGCCCCGTATAACGACACTGTATAACATTTTGTGGTTCACAAGTATTGCACATTATTTTGTAAGTACATTAACATCGACATTTTAAATTGCATTACAAACTTACAACAGTTCAACAAATATCATACAACATATTTTGCTTGTGATTATGTCCGATTAATTATTTTGTATATATGGTTATCGCTACATTTTGATTATTTCTATTTTAATGATTAAGATAATAATTATTGTTCAGTAATTATAAGTTTGAATCCTCAGTTTGATAACAAAAACAGTAAATGGCTTTACTGGCAAAACCAGGACATTTAAGCCCTGGTCACAACCCACCGTGCGTGTTTTTAGTCCGTACGTTTTTTGGGGAGGCCACGGCCGCTACGTTTTTCTGAAAACGTGGGGAGGGAGTGGCAAGAGCAGGGAGGGAGTACCGTCAACGCACGGTGTAAGTGCGTGGCCCGCACGCCACGCCTGGCCGTGAGCGGTTGCGTGCATCGTACGTTGCGCACGTGGTAAGTGCGTTGTACGTGCTTACAACGTGCTTACAACGTACGGTCTCCGTGCGGTTGCCACGTTATCGTACGGAGGCCGTACTTACACGTGCTGCTCACGTACGGTGTCCTTACTCACTAAGTGCGTGCAAGTGCGAACAACCTTTTCTGCTCATATTATACTGCAGAAATCAGTGCGCACAACGTGCGTTGTAAGTGCGGAGCACGTGCTTACTCGGTACGGTCCCCGTGAGTTCTGCGTGCTCATTGGACAGATGAACTGGGGAAGTGCCGAGTAAGCACGGACCACGCACTTATCACGTGCGCAGCACGCACGTGCGCTCATTGGCTGTAGAACGCAGCAAAAACGCAGCGAACGCAGCGAAAGTTCCTCGTGCACTAAAAGTGCTACGTCGTGTCTGCGTGCTCCCAAATCCGTACTGAGTCGGTACTGAGTCGGTACTCACCACGTACGGATACCCAAATTTTGCCCACGTTTTTGCAAGTAGACAGCACGCACGGGGCACGCACTTGCAAGTACGGCGGGTTGTGACCACCGCTTTAGGGAAGAGACGATAATCTTCCTACCAAAACTTGGCTAAAGATAGTCAAACGCATTAGGTTTTTCAACTAAAGAGGTGTTCTGGTCTAGTGCTCTTCCGCCTCTTCGCACTTATCTGCCCGGGTTCGAACCAATCTAGGAATAGTGACGATCTATTAAGGGTGGCCCCAGACGTAAAAAATCACAATTAAATTGAACGCGTCTGTAAAAACCAAATGACCAACCAACCAACCCCTTGTTTTATCCACATGTATCCTCCACATCTACGGCAGGACGGAGGTATTTACGCAGACTGGGTATTATCTTACAGAAGGCACGCCTAAATTGGACGTCCTTGAAGCAATAGATGAACGGGTTCGCGGTCGAACTGAGGTTGGTGAGGAAGAAAACGACCTCGAAGATGAGGATCTGACCGACGTGGCTGATGTCGACTCGAGTCCTAATGATGCACCACACGCAAGGGATAAACCATGTGATACAGAAGAAACCGATTACCAATAAAATTGTCCGGGTAGCCTTCAGCATGCGGAAGCTCTCCCGAACCTCCTTCCGGTGATCCACACTCTCTGAGCTCGTCTCACGGACTCCTTCCGTTACGCTCATTACCTGAATGACAATGGGGCGGTGGCACTGTTGAATGCGCCTGCAGTGGCGGTGGGCGATTGAGAGAATGCGCAGATTTATGATGAACATCACTGCTCCAAGCAGCAGAATCAAGACCCCCGTTGCCGTGTAGAATCTGCGATTAGCCGCATCCTTATCTCGCACTCCTGAACAGAACTGGAGAAAGGATCCATCGTCAGCATCATTGGCAACGTCAACCAGGTAAGAGATGCCATACGAGATGCAAACGACCCAGAGGAAGATTATGACAACCAACACTCTCCTGGTTGTTACCATGGCAATGTAACGCAGCGGTCGCAGTAGGGCGAGCAGACGATCGGATGAGACTAGGACGAGATGCGTCATGGACAGCGAGCAGAAGACGAACTGTCCGATGGCGAAGAAACCAGACGTGACTCTCGAGCAGGTCACCTTATTTTGGATGATGCGCGAAAATAGATCGATGGGCGCCGCTATGAACCCGTTGAGTAGGTCCGAGAGCGCGAGACTAGCCAAGATGTAGCAGTGCGGAGTCTTGAGAGCCGTGTCACGCCAGCAGGCCAGAATTACCAAGGTGTTGCCAAGAACTGTCAGGCATATGAGAGGTATGAAGACCAATATCATCAGAGCACGGTGAAGCGGGGAGCTGGCAGGCAACTCCGAGAAAATGATTTCTCCAGACGAGTTCACAAGAGTCTCCATTTCGATAACTCGTTTTAGATAGTATCAAAGAATGGACGCTACAAAGGGTTCCGTAAATAGTTAAGCGTTTAAGAGATTGAATACCAATGTCCAATACTCTCAAAATCAGAGTCTTATGGCATGTATGGAGCAGGGAGCTGTCAGACAACTTGGATAAATGATTTGTTTATCGAGGAATATAATATTACAAACTCCATCGTAAACTCACATTGGGTTGATACTATAGACCTTTATTCGCAATTTGTAATCGCAGTAGCCTATATATATAATTTAGAAGATATAACAAAAAACAGCAAAACATGATAACGCGCTCCCATCGAATCCATCAGTTTGAAAACGAAGTACTTATAGTCAATTGCATTAATATGTTAGGCATTCGACAGTAATAACGTTGATGTAGAATATAGCTAACATGGCGTAGCTCATGGGGTAATTGCCCCCTAAGGGCATTACCCCCCCCCCCCCCTCCCCGCACCCGTATTAGGGAAAATAACAATAACAATGCATTACACATTTACTATTTCGCACAAGCTCCAGACTTATTGGAAATATTGCCCCCCCCCCCCCACCCTCACTTCCCCCATGAGCCCCCGACCCCGTTTATATTGATTATGGCTACACCATTTAATTTGACATCTCCACATTTGAAGGTCTGTCAGGGATGCCCGACATTAATGACAGAAAAAACGCAGCAGACTGTTCACGTTTTCATTATTCTAATGCTCGTAGCAAAGGGAAGCTTTTGCTACAACTCGATTAACTTGATTAGCCTCCGACCATCATTATTTATGCATCAGTTATTTTTTTAGTTGCTAGAATACTTAAAATTGTCGGAATAAAATGTGAGTAAAATCCGTTTATACAGATGAGCAATCACCACTGGCGAACCCAGGATTTTTTCCAGCGGGGTTATTTCGCCTCAAAATTGTTTTCGAGGCTGAGACCGAAACCTTTCAAAAATGTTCAAGGCCGAGACCAAGACCACTTGTTAAGTTGTGTCTTTAGGGGCCGAGACCATTGGTCATGATGTTCGAGACCGCTAAAAAGTGGCTTTGAGACCAGTTAAAATTGGTTAAGGGGGTGGGGGTTGAACCCACCAAAACAGCAATTCCCGCCCTCCCCGGGTGCGCCTATGACAATCAATATCACTACGATGGATAGTATATTTACGTTGTTTAGAGTACAACATAATCAACCTAATTACCGATGTGAACATTGCACAATTACTAAATACGACTACAATTAAATAGAAATGTACATTGCTCATTACAATACATGTATAATGCAAATCATGAAATTCATAAGAGTAATTGTGATAAGTTAACTATTTCAAGGAATATTTGAATTAATAAAACATCTTTTTAAAATAATACAGTCATTAGCGTACCCAGGATTTAAGTTATTCTCAGCCTCAAAAACTGTTGGCTTCGGACACCACCTCCTTTTGGCGACGGACACCACATCCTCCCCCCCCCCCCCCCCCCCCCCCTCCCCCTGGGTGCCGAGACCACTGGTTGAGTCGTGTAAGAAAGCGGGGGAGGGGGGGGGGGTATCCGTCGGCAACAACTACTGATTTAGTTGTGTCCTCATGGGATGGGGGTCCGAGATCACTGGTTATGATGGTCGAGACAGGTAAAAAGTTTACACAAGACCGACAAAAAATAAAGGGGGTGTTTGAACACCCCATTATTACAAAATAATTTTGTATAAATTGACTGAAATTTGAATTATTGAATGGATGCTACAACTTTCTTTTTTATACAAATTTTGAAAACAAAATAACATAAACACACCCTTTTCTTTCTAGATCTCCCTCTCATCTCTACTAATCTGTGTCCCCTCTCTCTGTCTCTCTTCTTAGAACGTTTTAATAAAATTAAAAAACACAAGAAATTGTTGTTCTTTTTTTACAATAATCTGCCTCCACATCAAGTTCGCAATGTACTGAATGGCAGAAGTATTGTGTGAAGGAAATGAAGTAATTTGATTATTGCACAGATACAATAAATGATCATTCTTAGCCCAAATTTAAAAGTAAATAGTACATGACGCAATTATCTGCAATAAATACAGTAATTCAAAGACCCAAATTCACCCATGTGCATACAAACATATAAAAATAAATGAAATATAAATTTCTCAGTGCAAGTGTATTTTCGAATAAAATAAATTCATGATTTGAATACAGTAACTAAACTGACCCAACATAATAGGAACTAATGGGGAAGTATGCTGAAAGCTAGAGATTTCTATAAACAATGTAATATGTTTAGCAATGGTCCACTGCACCGAGGTCACCATAAAGAGCTTTGGCCACCAAAGCATCATTCATCCTAATTTTTACTTTCCCAAATAGGCAACTAAATTATAACACACTTGTAACACACGCTGTTCGATTCATTGCAGTAAACAAAAGGGATTTGCCTCCACAGGATTTAATATCATTTGCAGATCCCCCACATCCGCTGTAATAAATTTATCACACCAAATGTATAATTATATGTATGTAATTTGTTGACATTTGTATGTTGTTATTTAGAGATGTGAAATAAAATTGAAATTGAATTGAATTGAATTTGATTAAACACCCAAACCCCAAAACAACAATATCAACATCAATACAAACACACACACACACACACCCACACGCACACACACACACACGCAAACGCAAACACACACACACCGACGCACACACACACGCAAACGCACACATAAACACACACACACGCAAACGCACACACATACTGTTAAAAAAAAACTGTATTTTTACAGTTAAAAAAATACAGATCGAACAAGTAAAGTACAAATACAGCGGATCATATGTAAATTTCATATGGCTGTAGTAAAAATACAGCAAAATTTGTTGTAAATATGATATACAAATAAAATCTGTATTTCTAAAGCAGTTAATGAGTATACAAACATCAAATTGTCATTAAACTACACACTGTGTGTAATTTTACACTTCAAGATGTTTAACAACGGTAATTTTACATCTTGTGGTTTTCCTGCGGAACACCCATGTAAAATAATTGCCACAGCAAGTCTAAACATTACCCCTAGCATAGTGGTACGGACGTTTGACTGACGATCTTATTGGCGAGGGTTCGAATCTCGGCTAGGGTCCTTTTTTTCTTTTTTCGTTTTTGTTTACATTCATTCTCGTGTAATTCTAATCAACATACAATTTGTAACAACAAATACATGAACTGTTTGTAGGAGAAAATAACAACCCACCTGTATTTTTACATCATAATTTATGGCGACTCTGCTGACAGCAGATTTGCTGTAAAATTACAGAGATTCTTTTTACAGTGCATACACATGCACAAGCACAGTTCACGCATACACATATTATTTTGTTCTCAAAATGTTTGAATATTAATTTGTTTTTAAAGATATGAAGTCTATGAAGTAATTATCATGATCATTTGGAAAGCCTTTTTAGTATATATTTGCGAATGTGTAGAATTTACAACGGTAGATTTTAAATTGTCCGATAAAATGTGTGATGAACATAATACAAATGGCTGTATTTATTTTGATTTTGAAGCCTTTTATGAACCAATTTTGTCCACACAAATTTATTTTGTCTTTAAAAACATGTTCTTTACAAATAGTAAAATATAAACTACACTCTAAAATGTATGTTTAGAATATTTAAAATCGGCCTTAAAATGGCGGAAGATGGGTATATGCGACAAGTTGCAAACAATACATAAAATGATAAAGTCACAATATTTTAATCGTTTTGATTTGATATCAAAGAATTCTAACACATCCAGGCTTTCCGATAACTTGCTGTAATTATAGTATGTACTTCCGTAACAACAACCTTATGCAAAATGGTTAGTAAACTCGGCAACGATACTAAGTCAAATATTTCAACTTACGACTTTATAAGGGCTTTATAGCAATATGTCAAATATTCATTCCACCAGTAATAATACCAATTAAAATATATTTTTAAAATTCATATAATTGTATTTCTGTTGTGTATAGAAAAAGTCGGCGTTGTTGTTTGACATTCACTGACGATTACACAGATCTATGCGTTTTAGAAACGGATCAATACAAATATGACACATTGATACTTGTTTTCACTAATTTTTAATTCATCTATGATTATTTATTGGTTTTTACAAATTGTTTCAATATTTTCTTCCTTGACGTTTTAACTCCAAGACAACAACGTCTTTAGAAGCAAATCACACTATGTGCCATGGCGTAGCTGTCATATGGGCACGTTAGTTATTGCCACATTGTTTGTTCATTTTTAGAATGTGTGATAAAAATAATCATATACTCGATGTATATAGCGCCTAATATGATTGATAATCATAATTATATAAGCGCTGTACAATGACATTTATATATACCCCAATTGCAGTCATATAATACAAGGCAAACCAGCACACATTGTGTGCACAATCTCCACTCCCTGGGGATCATTCTTTCCAAGCGGCTCATGGGCATTGAGCAGATCCTTCATATAAAGGCTTTCACCGGGTCCCCATTCATACACCTGGGTAGAGAGCTGCAATTGTGGATAAAATGTACCCTTTATTTACTCAGTAACACTATAATTATAATCATAGCTTATTACCCTATATAACAAAGCATGTTCCATTATCATCTACGATGTCTCATTTACTAATCGATTGCTTAATTACGTTCCATAGATCGACGTACAAATATTATGAAGAGCATTTTAATTCTAAATGACACTAAATTAATTCTCCATGGAAAATGGATGTGAATCGTACAACACCGACAACATGTTCACGAGTATTGCACATTTGTTTGTATGTACATAAACATTGAAATTTTAAATTACATCAAAAACGTACCGTTCAAAAATATAACATACACTTTCTTGCTTGTGATTATGTCCGATTAATGATTTTTATATTTGTATATCGCTACATATATTTTGAATATTTATTTATTTATTATAATTATTATTATTTAGTCGGCATTTCATACAAAGCATAATGTAAAGATACGAATTGAACAGTGAATTATAAGTATAAAAAAGAACCCCCGGTGAGCCTCCCCAAGTTGCCTAGCAGGAAAAAGAAATCTTGAATTCCTATGACCCATAGGTCTTTCCGACCGACTTGGGGAAGCCACCAGCATTGGCAAGGGGTTTGCAAGATGGCGCCATGCGTCAGATTGATGAAATCAATCCCAACTACTCTTAAGAAAAGGCATAAGAAAGGGCGTCATCTTTCTTGTCTATTGCATTGCCATACCCAATATTGGCTATAGCCCAAAATACAGAAATGTACTTAAAACAATAATAATAAATAATATAATATACCATTATGAAACGCGTGAGATCAACAAATTGTTATAATTTGAAGCTCTACGAGAAATAGCAGATCAAACTACTAAAACCCTAAATTATTTGGATGCATTCTGCCCCTTGTGTGAATGTTTGCCCATCCCACAACCTCCTTTCCACCGTGTGAGCCGACCACGGATGCTCCAATTTGTACCATAATTATAGTGATAACAGTATATTAATTAAATCATGGTTTGAATTATTGTTGGGTAAGTGTGAGATCAATCATTTATTGGTTTTGAAAGCTCAATGAGAAAAGTGATAGATCGAAACAAACAAATGCATTGTCATTATTGTTTCAATCCCTGTACTTATTATAACGAGAAGAGCAACACAGGAAACAGACACTATATCCTACCGTGTCACGCTATCAATCGAAGGGCGTTGACTTAAACATGATATAATATCTAATTGATCTCTCTTTCATATGGAGGCTGACATCGGCTGCATGTACATTGTCCTTTTACAGAATTTAGTTTTCTTTTGTTTGTTATACCCCCGTCACATTAGCTACGCTCTCGCGCCGACCTAGCGCCGCTCCTAATCCCCATTCATAAAATTGGAAGCGTGGGGAGGACGTGGGGAGAGCGTGTTGAGGTCGTGTGGAGAGCGGCGTTCATTGTTCGCTATTGTTTAGATCGTACACTTTTCTCGGCCGCTCTGGCGCCGCTCCCGCGGCGACCAAGTTAAATTAGCAAATTGGCAACGCAGTGGGCAATGAATGGGAAGATTATCTCACATGCGTCAATAGATATCCTTCCATGAATAGCTCGATGAACAAAAGAGCAGGACGTAGCTAGCTCGGCGTTCGCTTTGGACATGTTGAAAAACAAACTTGGGGCTTCGGCGTCCTACTCTTTGTTCAGGGGCTATTGTATGTCCATGCATGGGAGGATATCTTTTCACACAAGTGTCATAATCTTCTCATTCATTCCCAAGTTGAACAAAAGACATTCTTGCAGATCTATTCCAGCACTTCTGCTAGTGGACGCTATAGATTGCGAAGTTTGACACGTTTCAACTATAGGTAAAATGATATCACAATTTAAAATGGCATGTCCGGGCCAAAATAATGTACATTTGGGGGAAACTCAATTTCTGGCTAAAACGTGGCATGGCGGCATACAAATTATATGAGGCTCCAATGAATGGGGACATACGCACACCCTATGTATGCATTATGAACACATATTTCCCGCAAATATATGATTGTTTTGTCCAAAATCTACCACTACTACCACCACTACCACTACTACCACCACTGCCACCACTGCCACCACTGCCACCACTGCCACCACCACCACCACCACCACTACCACTACCACTACCACTACCACTACCACTACCACTACTACCACTACTACCACTACTACCACTACTACCACTACTACCACTACTACCACTACTACCACTACTACTACTACCAATGATAGTCAACAATAATAACCCTCCCCATTCCCTCCACCCAACCTCGTGAAACGCACTGAGTGTGCTCAACTACATTTGTACATGGTATTGGATCGCACAGAGCGTGTGCATGGAGATCGTGTTTCCCCTGCGCTTTGAAAAAAATGTTGGTTTTTTTATAAGTACGAGAACGCAGACAGAGCGTAGAGCAAATGACCTCGTCTCATTGTTATGAGCTATTGTTAAAGATACACCAAGCGTGCACAGTGAATAGCTCGGAAAGCGTGGCCAAAGCGTACGCAGAGCGTGTTCAGGTCGTGGCAAGAGCGGGAACGAGCTACCATTGTGTCATTAATCGCTCGATTTGTCGGCGTTTCCCCTGCGCTTTGGAAAAAATGTTGGTTTTTTTTATAAGTACGAGAACGCAGACAGAGCGTGGCTATAGTGTGACGGCACACTTACCGTAACACCAAACTCTCCCATCTCCCACAGTCACACTATTTCTCCGCTGACTGGCAATTATTTCTTCTGCTCAGGGGAGTGATCGAATCATTCACCCCTGAAAAAAGTGAACAACTATGCCCATTCTCTCGGCACACAGCTGAATGCACACTAACAATGGCGCGCGTATTGCTCGTACTTTGATGCTATGACGGGCAGTAAGTGCAATTTATCAGACACTGACTTGATAAATTGACAAAAATGGGAACCTGACATGGTGTCACTCACAGCGCCCTCACACAAAAACTACACGACCAAAATGACTATTCTTGGTATCGTTTTTCATTGGAAAATACACCCTATCTGATGGACATAGTCATGTTGTTACTATATATTTTGGGAAGTGCCCCGTTCCGTTTTTGTTGGGCCATTCTGTATTTCTTGAAAGCATGGTTGATGTACATACATGTGTATGACCAGGTGAACTAAAAATCAGAATATGATTCCCATCTGCCATGTCCGTTGTTTAATTAAGTACTATAGCCACCACTTGACACATTCTCCCATCCCCAGTAGCTCTCATCAGCACTATTTCTTTTGTTCCGGTCTACTCTAGCCTCTACTTATACTTCATTGACACCTCCTCCTTTGTTTCCCCCATCCGTTTGTTCTTGTTCACTCCAGCTTGTTGCTGGTCGCACCTTCCACCTACCTGTGTATGTATATAATTCTGTGTTTAGTATACGCCTGAAGAAGGATCTGCCAGATTCGATTTAAGTACAAAATAAGATAATAAGTTTAAAACCATATTGCACTTTTGAGTAATCTTCTACGAGTTTATGATGTGAACATTTGCTGAATGAAGGAGTGTTTACACGACTAGTGCGTCTTGTTAGTTTTATTTGTTATTAACAAAAAGTGAACACTCTCTAATGCTACGTTCACAACTCAGAGCGGCGACCGGTCGATTTGTAGCCTGCTCGGTCGCCGCTGGAATTTAGGCATCGCCCAACGATTTTGGGGAAGTCGAGCAGGCTGTAGAGCCCCAGCGGTGCCTGGGCGGTGCCCTGTCGGTGTCCCGCCGGCCACCGGTCGATTTTTAGGTCACAACTGGGCTAAATTAGGGAGTTTCTCCGCGCGGCGTCCCGGCAGTGACCGACCGATGACCCACCGGTTCCCGAGCGGTCTCCCACCGGTCACCGGCTGATTCTTAAGAAATCGCCCGGCGACCGGCGATTTCACCTATAGGTGTCCCGTAGGCGTACCGGCGGCGACCCGCCGGGCTCCGCCGGGAATTTATCACGGGCAACCTGGGTTCCGTACAGATGGCGTTCGATGGTAAATGTGAAAGTTTACCTGCAGGACTTTGTAATGTTTGAAAATTATACAACCTTGCATTTGTTTGTAACCAAAAGTGCGCAAGCGGGCGAGAAACATTACGGAAATTGCCTTGTTTGTATGATTTGTCACCTGAGAAAGAAATTTATGATGTGCCAAGTAAATCAAGCCTAATAGTATTAACTGAATTTACACTGATCTTTCCTTGTACCTTATTATTATTTTTTTTTTAATGAAGAGTCTTTAATTTGCAGTAAAGTTAAAATGTAAGACTAGTGGGGTGTATTCTGAAAACCAGTTTAAGTTCAAATTAGGTTAAAATTGTATCTACGTCATACATGTATCTCTGTCACTAAAATATGTTTTCGCAAGTGTAAAGTGTAAAGTGTAAAGTGTCTAACTCCACGAAAAATACTTGGAGCTTCCTCGTTTCTCTTCTGCCGTGTTGTTTAGCTTATGGTAAGAGAAGAATAAAATAGGGTTAGATTTGTCAAATGTCCCTTTGGTATGAAGATAATTATCATTGAAAATCATTATTTCAAAACCGTTGATCAACAGGTTTTGAATAGTCGTAGCTAAACGCGTCCGCATTGCAGCACGCGTGGCGGCGTGGGAACATTCCGGAGATTGAACTTTGAACGCGAATTCCATGAATTCTGTACTACGTCTGTAAACATACACGGGTGCGAATATTTCAAACGGCTGATTATTCCTGTGACAATGTATGGCAGACCATCAGTATTCGGTGATAAAATATGAACTTAATATTCGTTTTTTCCACTAGGTAAACAGTGTTCGTTTTCTTTCAAACTTTCACAAATCTTTCAATTGTATTTTACAATGATATTGATATAGGATTGCAGTCTCAAATGTCGTTTGTGCAATATCTGACACTTTACAGGTATCACTTTAAAGGGATAGTTGAGTTCTGGTAAGGAGAGTACAGTTTTGGTGAAACTGAATTTTAGTAACCAAAACCTGCATCATAAGACTACAAACTAATACTGTAGTTATTCTAGAAGGGAACACAATATTACATATGACTTAGTAAAGATCATGTTATCATTAAAAAAGAGCCGTTAAAGTCAGAGTGCGCTCTCTAAACACTCATCGGTTTCAACCATTTTGAATACAATATTGTGCATGTGATTCTTTGTGGAAATAGTGATTAGATAGAGAAATAACCAACAACTATTTAAATACCTATTTTGTTACTTTTTGAAAAGAGGAAGCATTTTTTTGAATTTTTAACGGCTGGTTCAAAATTATTGAAGTGTGGGGCCCCACATTTATTACAAATGACTATGATTATGGATATTTCAGCCGTTTCTGAACCGATTTTGATCAAATAAAGTTTATTCTGTCATTAAAATATTGTGCTCTTTAAAATTTTTCACTCAGTTTTTCATTATCTCACAAAAAATCATTGTATGTAGCGCCCTCTCTACCAAAACTCAACTATCCCTTTAAGTACAGTGTCATATTTTAGTGACGTTGATATGACGTACACAGTAAAAAATAAATAAACAACTTTTTAAACAACCAAAAACGCTGTTTAAGCCGGTCCCTCTAACAACGTTGTTTAAAAGTTTGAACAACCAAGATCTTGGTTGTTCAAAATTTTAAACAACGTTGTTTTTACTGTGTAGATAGAATACATTAAAGCCTAAAATCGTTTTCAGAATTCAGGACTTGGGCCGTTCTTACATTAATTTTAAAGCGCATAGTGCGGTGGTACATGAAAGAGTAAAATGATATGATTAAATGTAGACTCGCATGTATTGTGTGTGTGTGTGTGTGTGTTTGTACGTGTGTGTGTGTTTGTGTGTGTGTGTGTGTGTGTGTGTTCGTGTGTGTATATGCGTACACACACACACACACGCACACACACACACACACTTTTGTGGAGCGCCTATATACATACCAAACAATGATCGATTTAGGTAAAAAATAGGTCAAGTTGGTCATCGGCTGCCGAGCGGTCGCCGCCCGGTGACCGACTGATCTCCCAGCGGCGACCGGGCGGCGACCGCTCGGCAGCCGATGACCTATTTTACCAATTTTTGACCTAAATCGCTCGACGGCGACCGCTCGATTAGGTCGGTGCCCGGGCGGCGACCGCTCGGCCACCGAGCGTATTTTGGGCGGCGAGTGAAAAGTGAGCAGGCGCCGCCCAAATTTTAACTCCGCGCTAAAACTTCAACGGCGACCGAGCGATGCCTAAAAACCAGCGGTGCCTGGGCGGCCGCCGCTCGGTGACCGAGCGATTTTGGCTAAAAACTCGCCGCCCGGCCGCCGAGCAGGCTACTTTTTGGGGTTGTGACCATAGCATAACCTAATTTTGTTTTTCTGTTTGTCTTTTTATCTTTTGATGTGCTAGCTTAGTTCCATTCCAAATTTATGTTAGATGATCAGGCTAAGTAAGCGACACAAAGTGTTCATAGTCACTATAGGCAAGCATTTGTATCAACTAAGTTAACCCTATATAGTCAGCAACTAAAAGGATTTCTTGTTGCATTTCTAAATTGACTTATAATAGAATCATGCTAGTATGGTTTTATGGTGTTATGAATATGAGCCTTGATGTAATAAGGTGCTTTTCATTAATGAATAAATATATACTTTCTTAAAGGTCACCTATGATTAAGGTAATGGATATTTTTAATACATGATTATGAACACCCTAGTTACAAAGTATGTTTTTAATGTTAATGTCCCATACAAAGGAATGGTTTGAATAGGAGAATGAGTGTATTTTACAAGTGTTATGTTAAATAAAAAAAGATCACTACTTTTGAATCTAGCTTATTGTGTTTGTGGTGTTTTTTGTTTTGTTTTGGGGGGGAGTTTAAAGGGAAGCAAAACGCTGGAATATTTGCTTACTTTTACTGATAAGTGCATAATTCCTTTGACCTCTAGTCGTTTAATTTTGTTGGGTATCACTAATAATGTAAATAAATCAATGTTTTTGAAACCACTATCAACTGGTTTGACTGACCGCTGGAAGCTGCCATGTTTTCCAACCGTACCGCATGCAACGTCATATGAGCGCATCTAAGTGTGCACTAACAAAAGCAGGGATGTAACCACAGCTGTTGTTATGTAACCAGCTTTTGTTAGTGCAAATCAAATGACGTTGCATGAGATACCATTTGAAAACATATAAGCCTCCAATGTTATAAAAACAGATCATAGTAGTTACAAAAACATTAATTGTATTTCCAGTATTAGTGATACCCAAAAGGGAATATGACTAAAAGTGACAGGAATTATGAACTTATCAGTAACAGTAAGGGAAAATGCCAGCGTTTGGCTCTCCTTTAATGAACATGTAATCACAAAACTAGTGTTGAGAGTTTTGTATGTATGCATGTTTATGGGATGTTTAAGGGATGTGTTTATGTGTAAATGTACATGCATCCAATTATGACACGAGTAGTTTGTACACACAAAATAACTTGTAAGTGCAAGTTTTTACCTAAATATGAGTAATTTTGGGGTGATATCAGGCATAACAAAAAACACATGGAAATTCTCTCTTTTTTGATGTGCAGCACAATGTCTACTATACTTTTAATTCAATAGTATATCAATATTGTCATATATGTTAGTTGACATTACATCAGTAGGCTTTTAATGTATATGTAATTATGATGATGAAATAAACTACAACACTGCAATGGTGTATTATATTATCATAAATGATCAATATAAATATATCTTAACAGTTCATAAGAGTACAAGTATACTGTGTATGCATACAAATCTTATTGTATACAACGTTGACACATTACGGCCAAATGGCTAAAAGTCTAGTATAGTTTACAGTATATCAACAACAACAAATTGTACACAAATGGTATATAACCAATTGGATATAACAAAAGAGACAAGTCATGAGAGTACATGTGCTTGTCATGAAATATTTAGAGGAACTAATTAAAAATTACGTTTTATTACATTTAATTTAATCTAGCAATTAGTTATATTATGGAGAGTATCCATCTTCAAATTTATTTATTTTCTATTTATAGCGTATCAGTGCAAGTATATATACTCCGCAAAAAAAGAAACTGGACACTTGTATGAGACCAAATATTTCGTATTCATTAACGATAAAATATATGATATTGTATATCAAATTAAAGATAAAATTACCCTCTTCAATATTCGCATAAAATCCAGATGAAATCATTCATGCATGACTCGTCACGGTCAATTAACCACACCAAGGTCTGTTTTCAAAAATAGCAAAAATGGAACATCCACTCAACCATATAAATGTTGATATAAGCATAATGTAAAACGCTATATTCATGAGATGGCATAATTTTTCATTACAAATGTGATCTTTTCTATCTTCATCTCAATAAAAAGTATAAATGAAGACAAATTGTGAACGTTATAGGTGTTATTTTCATCCAAAAGTAACATAATGGGAAATTCCATGGCAAAGCTTTATTAGTAAAAACCACAGTTTGTGCCCTTATTTCAGCATGAAAATGGTATAAATTCTTCTCAAGAATTATACCGTGGTCCAAAGATCTTCAAAAGCTGAAGTCACCCTTGGTCAAACAGTTGGGCAGTCTTTAACATTACACTTCTCTATGTAAATATGGTTAAAATTGCAGGGGACACATGAAATAGACAAGCTTCATGCCTGTAATACAGACCAGTATGATAATGCTCTCATAACCTGGCCCTGTTTTATTGACAAATTTTTATTTCCAGAGTTTGTTCATAACAATAAAGTTGAATAATGTCATAGTTTACTTGCCCCGCTCATATTGTTTTAAGTAAAACGCTTACTATCACTTCAGTCGAATGGTGTGGTCCTCCATTATTTTGCTATTTGTGAAAACAGACCTGGTAGTGTTAATTGACCATGGCATTTCATGCATGAACGATTACACCTTTAAGTTATATCCTGCATGTAGAGGACTAAATTCCCTTTAATTTGATATATGATCATGTACACTTTATCGTACATTAATATGAAATATTTCAACTTATACAAGTGTCCAGTTTCTTTTTTTGCGGAGTATATAGCGTATCGGTGCAAGTATATCTATTTTAGTTTCAGTTTCTTTTTTTTTCGAACAATATTTCCAATTGAACAAAACTAGAGGAGTTGATATGCGTAAAGATATGTATTTTTACATTTTGCAAAAATTATAGTACACAGTATGCAAAATGTAACGACGAGATGCATAACAGTTGCAAATTTAAAAAGAAACATATCATTCGAGTACTTACCAAATATTGAGAGGACCCAAAGCGTATTACTAAAAGAGACTTTAATTGAACATCTTGTCTAGTCATTAATTTTGAGGAGTGTCTGTCTTCAAGTGATTATTTTCTATGTATTGCACATCACTGCAATTACATAAGTTTCGGTTTTCAGTTCATTTTTGCATTTATAAAAATGTATATCATTTGTACAAAACAATGTTCACACGTGTTACCATACGGTAATATATGATATATATTTTTGTCAAAATCTTGGTCTTATAAAAGTGCAATTTACAAAGAGAGACAGCATGACTAAAACGGGAAGATGAAAGTTGCGATGGAACATGATTTCTGGATGAAAGATGGGTACAGAGAGAGGGGGAGGGGGAATGAGGAGAGATACATATATAAAGAGAGGGAAATATGCTTTGAGACGGGGGCAAAGGGGGGGAGGAAAGAGGGAGAGAGGGAGAGATGTGATCTTGCACAATATATCAATTGATTATTAATCTAATACATATAATACAAGATCATATACAGTTGATAAACATACATTTTTATTTTTACTTGTCACATACATGTACTACATGTACTTACACATGGTGCTTATGCATGTATAGCACGTCGGGCTATGAACTTATTGAACGCCCCTCGTAATCTTAAAGGCTACTCCATTAAAAAAAAAAATACCACTATGATTATTGCAACCAGATTGTATTGCTTCACATGATATTTCAATTGAAATATATTGCCTGACAAAAATCTACCATCTTCAATATATCTAAACAAATCATTAATACTGCCCTTTTTGTACCAAGACCTATAAAAGACACACACGTTATTCACCTGAATGTAATTATTGCACCATAGAGGCTGACAAGAAATATTGAGATAACCCTTTAATCAGGGTGTGCATTCTGAAAACGATTTTAGATTAAACTGTATTGTATCTACGTCATATCTACGTCACTAAAATATTCAACTGTACTTACGGAATAGCGATTTGCTAAAATATATGTTTGTGACGTAGATATGACGTCGATACAATACATTCGTTTTCAGAATACACCCCCGGCTTTGCATCCCTGACCATGTAAAGGATGCAACATTGCATACACAGAATTAGTTAACCCATGAACTTATTGAACGCCCCTCGTAATCTTAAAGTCTGCTCCATTTAACACAAAAAATACTACTATGGCTATTGCAAACAGATTTTTATTGCTTCACATAGTCCAAATTATTGCAAAAAATATTTTAATTTTAATTTATTGTGTGACATAAATGTACCGTCTTCATAAAACAAATCATTAATACAAATATTGCCCTTTTTGTACCAAGACCTATACAAGACACACACGTTATTCACCTGAATGTAATACATTTTCCCCAAAGCGGGTTAGTTGTAGCGGAAATTCTAGCCTAGTAGTTTACAGTATATCAACAACAACAATTGTACTCAAATACATAAAATTATGATATAATTATAACCAATTGGATATTAACAAAAAAAAGATACATTTGCGTGCTTACCATCAAATATTTAGAGGAACTAATACAATATTACATTTGAATGCACTTAATTTAATCTAGTGATAATTTTGTATCTATAGTGTATTAGTGCAATTATATATATTATATAGTTTCAATTTTAGTTTCAAGTTATTATCATTTTCAACAATATTTCCAATTGTACATAAGAAGTAGAGTTGACATGCGTGAGGATATGTATTTTTACATTTTGCAAAAATAATGATACACAGAATGCAAAATTAAATGTCGAGATGCATAACAATTACCAATTTAAAAAGAAACGTGTCATTAGAGTAGGCCTACTTACCAAAATGTTGAGAGGACCTAAAGCGTATTACTTAAAGAGACATTAATAAAAACAAATGATTGGACATCATGAATGTCTCGTCATTAATTGCGAGGATTGTCTATCTTCGAGTGATTTTTTCTTCTTTATAGCATATCTCTTCAATTACATGAATATATAGTTTCGGTTTTCAGTTTCATTTTGTTTTCCTCATTTACAAAAAATCTACATCTTTTGTACAAAACAATGACCACACGTGTAAACATTCTGTAATATAATTCATATCTTTGTCAAAATCTTTGTCTCATAAAATTGCATTTTTACCTAGAGAGACAACATGACTAAAACGGGCAGATGAAAGTAGTGAGGGAACAGGATTTCTGGATGACAGATAGGTACAGAGAGAGGGGGAGGAGGAATGAGGAGTGATAACTGTTTAAAGATGGAGACGACTACTTGATATAGAAAGGGGCAAAGTGAGAGAAGGGGAGGGAGAGAGATGTGATCTAAGTCCAACACAATGTCTAGTCAGTGGCGTACCCAGGATTTTTTAAAGGGGGGGGGGGGGGGGGGTTTCTGAAGAAAACATTTCTGTCAGCGGGGGGGGGGGGGGGGGTAGTCGTAGAAGATTTTCGAAGCCGAAACCAAGTACCTTCACAATTTTCGAGACCGAGACCAGGTCCGGTCCACAATTTTCGAGGCCGAGACCAAGACCCAGTGGTTGAGAAACCTGTAAGCGGGGGAGGGGGGGGGGGGGTAGTCGTAGAAAATTGTCGCAGCCGAGACCGTGAATTTTAGCAATTTAACATTGGAAATTGCCATTTATTTCAATATTATTGTATGGGTATATTCGTGTTATGTGTTATGATATTGCGTTTTGAAGGGTAATATATAAACATCCGAGGTTGTAGAATATTATATACGAATGCAAGCGGGCTGCGCTGCGCTGTACGCTGGAAAGAAAAAACTACGCGTGTTGCCATTGTACTGCACACGACAGGCCCTTTCCGTATATTTTTCATCGAATTTTCTGTTGTTTTTCCTTCTCTCTTCTTGCTCGTACCCTACTTTTAAACAATCAGGAGTGCCATATGTCGCGTGTACTGCGAATAAAATGATTGGGCCTTCACTCTGCAGAAATTTATCATGTTACACACAAATAATTCAAGTATCCTTTTATTGAAAGTATATTTTGCTTAAGAAAAAAATAAAATAATCAAAGGTCTTTAGTTGATTTCTGCGTAGATATCTGCGGCGGCTCCACAGCCCTTGTCATCCTTCCCCTCATCCGCATTCATGGACTCATATGCTGCCAGAGAAGAAGTCATATGATCATCGTTCTGGCTTTCTGACGTCGTTGGCATCGTGTTCGCGATCATCTGAGATCGTCGCGACTTCTTGTAGGTTTCGTCAATATCTGCATAGATGTTGGAGTCGTATGTATACCCCTTGTACTTGCTTCCATCCTCCTCCTCTTCGGTAGTCGTAGAGCCTTGATGTAACTCGGGACGTGAAGACATATGGAAGTCATGCTCATTCTGCGTCTCTGGTGTCATCATAGTCATCTTCTGAGACCGACAAGACTCAGGAGACGAGTTTTCGACGCAGAAGTAGATGCTGTCTTCGGGTTGGTCAGCTTCGGGCTGCAATCCTTGCAGGATTAGATCATCACTGGTCGTTCTTGATTGGGATACTTGAGCTTCACCACCATCTCCACCACCTTGTGAATGGCAAACGCTGTTTGCTTCTGAGATTGGTCTGCTGGTATTCCCCTTTTGCTCATTCCGATCACTTCCACCTGCATCTGAAGCAAGGTTTTCCAAAGAAATAGTTTGAATACTGTTCCAGTTAGTACTAGAGTAACACACATTTTTCGGCCAGAGCAAAATGTTAAGAAGTGACTTCCCTGTATACAAGGTGTATACCCAAGTGATCATGAAGCACATAGCTACCGCAAAACAAATACTCGTGACTATGATTCCGACTATGTACGAATCCGTACCATCAAGAGCAGTGCCATCAGAAGTTGTTCTTGACTTGGAGGAGCTAGGTGACTCAGTCATATCGTAATTCAAACTATTAATTTCTGCATAACCGACTGAACTAACCGATTGACACTCGATCAGCCTACCGATGTCATCATCACCGATGTCTTCCAGCAACAACGACCTCCCACCATATCGGATCCATGATCGGGTCTGGATGTCGACCTCGCCAGAACGCGGATCCAGGAGGCTCCATTCTATATCATTTGACTCACCACTAGAAGATTCAACATCGCAATCAATCGCGATCTCATTCTGTCTTGGAGTAATACGAACGTCGACCAGGGATGGGAAAGAACAGTTCTGACTTTCAATGAAGTTGTAAAATGACAACTGACAAGAAACATTGCTGCAGTTCTGTATGGTTTGGATGTCAGCACGTTTCCATATCATGGTGTCTTTTGTTGACGTCTTCTTTCCACAATGATCTATCTCCAGTCGTGAGCGGATGTCTTCATGAACTTCTGATTCGCATAGCAGATGTAATTTGTTTAAATCGAAACTGTCTAATTCCTTTGTAGGTTCAACGTTGCATTTGGGGGGATGGACATTTCCTGGATCTATTAAACTCAAGTTGTAAGATTCCACCACTAATTCGTCTCCTAATTTACACCTGTGTTCTCGCTGTGCGGTTTTCTCACTGACATTGATAACTAATACAGATGTATTAACATTTGCTGTAGCATTATAGTCATCAGAATATTCAGAAAAGACTTTACATCCTTCTGTGTTGCGTTCGCATCTTGCTATCGTCTGCTCAATTTTTTCCTCTGGATACGTCCAAGTCACGCCAATAAAATTGTTCGGCAGATGACACGTCAGTTGCACTTGTCGACCAGTTATCACTGGTATGTTGAAAGAACCCTGGCCACAGCATATATGATTGCATATGCACAGAATAGTAATAGAAAAGACAAATTCTATTTTGTTGTCAGTTAAATCCATTTTTAACTGTTAGTGATGAAGTTCATTACAACAACACAACAAACACAAAGGCTCTACCTAAAAGATTTCTAAAATACATGTCTTGATAGAGTCTGAACTAAACTAATAATAATATGTATCGCGGGTATTCATGCCTTTATATCATATCCATAGTCGTACCCGGGGGGGGGGGGGGGGGGGGTCACAGGGGTGGTTCAACCCCCCCCCCCCCCCCCCCCCCCCCACCTTTACAAAATTTAAGCGGTGTCGAGGACACTTTTTTTATAGTGGTCTCGACCATACCCCCGTATGGTCCCGGCCTTGAAATTGTTGACAGCCGAAAATTAATTTACCTTTTAAATTAACCACTCACTATGGCTACAATTGTGCCTACTTTTACCGTTAGAAGGAAATAGAGCGCATCCATTTATAAATATGAGTAATGACATACAATATACACGTATCATAAATAAGAACCGAACTAAACCCGAAACATGGCACGTCAACTTGTTAAAGGGACTGTCCCCCTTTTACAAATCGTCTCAACAGTTTCCAGTTGACAGATGGGGATGAATGTAACACGCACACAATAATCCCTGTAATTTGGATTCTACGAATAAAAAACGAATGCGTCCCTCCATCAAACTATATATCGGTCAATAAAGGAGTTTAACTGATTTAGCATAATATTACAACAATATTGTACTTAAATGTTGCTTAAATAAGTATCGGTTTCCATGGTGGTGTATATATAATACGTGTGGTTTGCGGTTGCACCATGTGAGATGGGTGGATTGGTGAGCCCTGAAAAGGACTATGGTAGTCCTAGAAAGGACTGTTGGTAGTCCTAGAAAGGACTGTTGGTGTAGTCCTGAAAAGAACTGTTGGTATTCTTTCAAGGAGAGTCCTAAAAAGAACTGTTGGTAGTCCTAGAAAGCAAGGGCGTCGATCACGGGGGGATGGGGGGATATATCCCCCCCAATATTTCAGGTGGGGGGGGGGGGGATGGCCTGTATTATCATCCCCCCCAATATTTGGGGTTCAAAAATATATAATAACATTAGAATTAAGAAGCATTGCCCCCTCTCATGAATGGAAGTTGTTACTATAGTCTTCTTTAAACCAGTTTTTGATAATGCTAAACTGCCCAAATCCAAAATTTTCCGGGGCTGCGCCCCTGGAACCCCCATTAAGGTTATTTGACCCAGTCCCAGCCCTGTACTCATTAAATAGTTTTATTCAGGACTTCTCTCTTGGCAAACTTTCAGGTGATCCTGGCCCACTGTGCGTCTGCGCTTCGCTCACTAAAATTGAGCTAACTATTCAATAGATAATTGTATTTCTGGATATTACAAATCCAAAAGCTTCCGGGGGCTTCGCCCCCTGGACCCCCAATAACCTTTCCAATGTGGGTATCCCTTGACTTATTCTATTCAGGGTTCCATCAGGATGATTGCAATCGACAGTATTTATCTATCAGACTAAAATTCATCCATACTTGGACAGTGGCCTCATCATAGCAGGAGCTTGCAATGTGCACTTAATAATCTTCCAATCTCTAAACAGCTAAATCAAAAGCCAATTGACTAAAGAATAGTTAACTCTATATTTACATATAGACAACATATTTATATCTGGATATTACAAATCCCAAAGCTTCCGGGGGCTCCGCCCCCTGGACCCCCAATAAGCTTCCCAATATGGGTATCCCATGACTGATGCTATTCAGGGTTCCATCAGAATGCTTGCAAATATGTATCTATCAGGCTAAAGTTCTTATTGGACAAAGCCCAGCTCATAACACGATGCTTGTAATGTACACTTAATAATCTTCCAATTTCTAAACAGATGAATTCAAGAGCTTTGGGGCCCCCTAACCCCCCTCCCCCCCTCAGCCATAAAAACCCGAGCACGCTGCTGGGTTGTCGCTTCGCTCCCTCGCCAGAGATGATCAAAATGACGAATCATCCCCCAATGGTGAGAAGAAATCGACGCCCTTGCTAGAAAGGACTGTTGATAGTCCTAGAAAGGACTGTTGATAGTCCTAGAAAGGACTGTTGGTAGTCCTACAAAGGACTGTTGGTAGTCCTAGACAACATCAGACAACATCCGCCTTCAAGTCACCCAAGCGCTTTCAACAGCCAGGCCTCCACAACCCAACATCAGCAAACAAGAACAAACAGCCATCAAGGACTTACGCAACAACTCATCGATACACATTCTACAAGCAGACAAGGGAAACGCCACTGTACTACTCAACAAGCAAGACTACAATAACAAGATCACAGCCCTCATCGAGACCCCGACCTACAAGCAGCTCAAGAAAGATCCGACACAAGCCACTGAGAGGAAACTGAACCAGCAGCTACTCTCACTACACAGACTAGACGCCATCCCCAAGCCACTCTACTTCCAGCTCCGTTCATCTTCAGCTACCTGCTCCATCCTATTTGGCCAGCCGAAGATCCACAAACCCGCCATCCCACTTCGTCCCATCATTTCAACCCGAGGATCGCCATGCTACAACACCGCTAGACACCTGACATCAATTCTTCAACCTCTTGTAGGACAGTCGCAGCATCACATCAACAACTCCAAGCATTTCATCGACATTCTCTCCGAGACAACCATACAAGACACAGACATCATGGTCAGCTTTGACGTTGACTCCCTGTTCACCAGCGTTCCTGTCACCGAGGCCTGCAGAATCGTCAAAGATCGACTCGAAGCTGACGACACACTCTCCGACAGATCCGCACTCACACCGGACCAAATTCACGACCTCATCATCTTCTGTGTCTCCACATCCTTCAAATGGCGAGACAACTACTACAAACAACTACAAGGCGCAGCCATGGGATCACCACTTTCACCCGTCATAGCCAACATCTTCATGGAGCACTTCGAAACAACAGCACTACAGACATCTCCGCAATATCCTTCCCTCTGGCTTCGATACGTCGACGACACATTTGTAATCTGGCCGCACAGCAGAGGCGACTTGGACACCTTCCTCACCCACATCAACCAGCAACACCCGAGCATCAAATTCACCATGGAGACCGAGGAACACAACAGCATCCCCTTCCTCGACGTCCTCGTTACTAGAACGCCATCCCGTAAACCCGCCCACCAGGTCTACAGGAAGCCCACACACACCGACAGATACTTACACTACAGATCGTTCCACCATCCAGCAGTTATTCAGTCTGTACCCATCACCCTCATCCGCCGAGCCCACCAACTCAGCGATGCCGACCATCTCCAACAGGAAATCAAGCACGTCACCACTGCCCTCATTGACATCAACAAGTACCCAAGAAACAAGATCAAGACCAGTAGCCCATTTCATAAAACACTTGCAATTGTTGTAAGTGTCCAATTATTGTAACTTTTTGGTCATCAGCCAATCAGCATGGAGCATTACAGCTGTTGCCATGGTAGTTACAATAATTGGACACTTACAACAATTGCAAGTGTTTTATGAATTGGGCTACAGGATTCCAGCCAGCAGGCCCGTCGCCGACACCACAACGGAAGAGGACCAACCAATAGCTACACCACCGACACAAACAGTTGTTCTACCATATATCGGACCAGCCTCACACAAGATTCAACGCATCCTTCAGGCAGCAGACATCAAAGTTCGACATAGCTCATCCAACAAGCTCCACTCGGCACTCCACACTCACAAGGACAGGCATCCACTTCACAAGAAAGCAGGAGTCTGCAGAAAGCAGGAGTCTACAAGAAAGCAGGAGTCTACAAGAAAGCAGGAGTCTACAGAATACCATTGGGGAAACGGGCAGAAATCTGGAAACACGACTAAAGGAACACAAGACCAGCTACATACTCAGCGATTGGGACAAGTCAGCCATCGTCAAACACGCACAACAGCACGAACACGTCATTCAATGGGACGACAGCAAGACAGTACCTCAAGACACAGGATTATACATCAGCGACATCTGGAAACCACTCATCAATAAGGACACAAATAGACCACCGACACAGCCTACACTGCCAGCCGTACTTCACCCGTCGCCACCCACAGAGGGAACCGAGCAGCCTAGCATCACTCAAGTCCCCAACCAGCGCACGGACATGCAACAGCCAGCCAGCCAGCCAGCCGTACATCACCCGCCGCCACCCGCAGAAGAGCCTTACATCACTCACGTCCGCGACCAGCGAGCCGAGAGACTGCAGCGCCGCCAGCGTCGACAACAGCTAGCCAGCCAGCCAGCCGAACATCACCCGCCGCAACCCGTAGCAGAGCCTTGCGTCACTCACGTCCGCGAGCCGAGAGATTACAGCGCCGCCAGCGTCGGCAGCACACACAACGCGTCGCCGATAGCACTCCGAATCGATAGTACGTCACTCACGTCCGCACCCAGCGAGCCGAGAGATTACAGCGCCGCCAGCGTCGGCAGCACACACAACACGTCGCCAATAGCACTCCGAATTGATAGGACGTCACCTACGTCCGCAACCCCTAGCCTTAAGACCGCGCACGCCAACAACCTTTTAGTATAGAAGAATTAGAGAAATCTTTAGATATTAATAAAAAATCCACACCTGGTCATGATAAGGTTCCCTATGAAGTGTATAATAATCTCTCTCCTGTAGGGAAAGACATGTTGTTAAAGTTGTTTAATATAATTTGGAAATCAGGAGTTGTTCCAAAGGCCTGTAAACATGCGCTTTTTATTCCAATCTTGAAAGTTGATAAAGATCCTCACAATGTGAATTCTTATAGACCTATATCATTATTACCATGTTTTATTAAAATTATGGAAAGAATGGTAAAAGAAAGATTGAATTGGTTTGTAGAAAAACATGAGATTCTACCTCCTTTTCAATTGGGCTTTAGAAAAGGAAGAAGTGCTATGGATAATGTTGTGTTTCTAGAAAACATAATTCAAAAGAATATCAATAATAAAAGTCAAGTTATGACAGTCTTTCTGGACTTGGAAAAGGCGTACGATACGCTTAACATTAAGGGCCTTCTTTGTAAGCTAGAGGAAAGAGGAATAAACGGTAGAATGTTGGTGTTTTTGCACAATTACCTTACAGACCGGTCGTATCAAGTTCGTATAAATAATCAATGTTCAGAAACAAAGAAGTTACGTAAGGGACTTCCACAGGGAAGTATCCTAAGCCCCCTTTTATTTAATATTATGATGTCAGATATACCTGTGAACCCACATGTGGGGATTTTGATGTATGCTGACGATATTGTAATTTGGATTGCAGGCAACAACGTTAAGTTTATGGCAAAAAAAGTTCAAGAGTATTTAAATTATCTTAATGTGTGGTTTAAGAAATGGGGTTTATCCCTTTCCTTGTTGAAAACTACCCCACTACTCTTTACTAAGAATGTTAGCCCTAAGTTCCCTGTTATTCAGGTGAATGGGGTAGATTTAGTATTTAAATTGAATCATAAATTTCTTGGTATATTGTTTGATAGTAAACTTACATGGCATGCTCATGTAGAAAATGTTATAAAGAGATGCAAAAATAAAATAAATATATTGAGATGTCTTTCAGGGACAAAATGGGGCAGTTCCTCAAAGTCTTTGTGGATGGTATACCGTGCATATATTAGATCATTATTGGACTATGGGTGTGAGGCATACGATAGCGCCTCCGAGAGTGTTAAGAAAGGATTGAATACTATTCAATATCAATCGTTAAGGATTTGTATGGGAGCCCTCCCCCTCACGCCTTTAGACGCACTTCAAGCAGAAACAGGAGAAGCACCACTTGATTTGAGAAGGCAAATGTTAGTAGATAAATTTAAATGTTCAATAAGTAGAATAAAGTTTCACCCTTTATTACTACATATTCAACCCTGTTGGCAGTTTGAGTACTTACAAGCGAAGACCTGTAATAAACCTTTTGGATATAGAACTTTGGAAATAAAGATAGAGGACATGGAATCCCTTTCTGTTCACCATGTACCACCGTGGACACTTGCCGTCCCAAACATTTCATTAGAATTAAAACAATATATAAATAGAAATTATAATCCACACTATATGTTACAATGTAGTAAAGAAGTAATACAAACTAAATGGCATTCTGAACTCCATATATTCACAGACGGTTCGCACGTCCCTGGACAGGTCACTTCATCAGCAGCCTTTTGGGTTCCAGCCTTCTCATATAAAGAAAGTAAACGCCTCTCATACTCTTCATCATCGTTCAAAGCAGAATTAGCCGCAATTATATTAGCTCTAACATGGGTGGACCAATTAGATAACTTGCATGTTGGTGTTGTAATATCAAGGAGTTACCATCGATGGAGTCACAACTGTCACTAATCCCTGTCTTTATTCTAAAGGCGAACAAAAGGAGAAGTGGGGCTTTGCGGTTTATTTGAAGTTCGATCTTCGATGCCGCCGAGTGAAACCAACGACTTGCTAATTAATTCCTGACGATTTTTTAATTTCATGATAATTCAACGAATTTTCATTTATTTGTGACTATTGCATGATTAGTAGTAGACTTGATGAACGCGTCGTCAAAAAGAGATGTAATTGTAATAATTTCCTACATGAATTGAGAAAAAATCCAGATATATCTTGAATTAATATGATTCTTTGAAGCATTGTTTATCCACTTTCGATCATTTTCGACAAATTGACATCAACACCAAATAATCTTGAGATATCACTCTAATTGATAAGATACGTCGCAATAGTGCCAACGCATGCCAACTACGTTAATTTTCATCATGAATATTTCAATTTCCACACATTTTTTTATTTCGCGCGCATTTGCTATCTATAATAAAGTACTCGAATTAGTTGAGTTCGGGTTTGCGAAAAGTTATTATAATAACAAAGCACAACTCTCTTTGAAATGTGCCAATGCGTATGTAATCAACCAAAACGTCTTTGTGTTTCCACCTGTTAAGTTAAGTTCAGGTCCCATTCAAATGAGCACATTCACTGCATAGTTTACAGTGGCGGCATCAAACATCTAGTAAAGGATTTGAATCTGTTGTGACTCCATCTATATAATAGCTCTTTGGTAATATTGAGTGATTCTTTGAGTGGTCTCTTAGCAATACGCAATACAAAAGATGATAATATGGTTAAAGAAATTTTGATGCTTCTAACCCACTTAAAGTATAAGAATTTTAATATTGCTTTTGAATGGATTCCTGCCCACTGTGGCATCCAAGGAAATGAGATGGCAGATAAGTGCGCAAAATCTGGTATTAATGGCCCTATAAAGATATTTAGTAAGAAAACTTTGGAAGAAGCAAAACATGAATTGAGTAATAATATGCTCAAAGTGTGGCAGGAGAAATGGTCAACATCACATGCATTATTGAAACATGTATTACCTCGTCTTCCCACTAAATTTAGAACTTCCCTTCCTAGGAAGGAAGAGAAAATAATAAGACGTTTACGATTAGGAGTAATAGGTTTGAATTATGACTCGTATAGACTGGGCTTTCATGAGAATGTTTTTTGTGAGAGATGTCAGGTAATGGAAACTGTACATCACCTTTTAGTAGTATGCCCACAATATATGATAGAAAGAGCCATGCTCATAATTGAAACGGGTATAAATGAAGGAGAAGATATAAAGGAATTATTAAAAAGTAGTGATATTACTACCCAAAGAGCACTTGTTCGATTTGTAAACAGGACGGCTCGTTTTGTTGGCTTTTGAATAAATGTTATGTATATATATGGATCATAAATAGTAGGAGTGAGTATTGTAAAGTTTTGATGGACTTGTCGCTATAATTTAATTAAACGAATGATACAGTGTTGAGTTTTGTATGAGTAGGCGTGATTATTGTATCACTTTGATTGTTGTGTCGCTACATGTTTTGTTGGTCTCTTGTTTATTCATAATTTAGTTAATATCATACAATATTGTCTAGTATGTATGTTGATGCCAAGCTACACATCAGTGGCGGGAGCCCCGATGTGAGAGCAGGCACCAGACATAGTAGGAGAGAGTTTTGTTTAGTTTGTATTGTATTTTGTATTGCAAACACACTGTTTATATTGGTATTAGTATTATTATTATTATTATTTTATTTATTTTTCTATTATTAAGAAAATTAAATGCATATGTCAATAAAATGTATAATTAAATAGGCCTGTATGATAGAGGCACAAGCTGCGGGTGCAGTAGTGCTTCTTTGTACAGATCAAGATAGATAGAATCACACTATTTTTGTTGGTATCATTTCCCTTGTTTTTGTATAAGAATATTAAAATGCATAAGTCCATAAAATGCATAAATATATGAGCCTGTATGATAGAGGTACAAGCTGCGGGTGCAGTAGTGCCTCTTTATACAGGCCATACATTAATATATAAAAAGTAATTATATATAAAGTAGTATAAAGGGTGTTGTTATGCAAATGTATGTACATGTATTAATTGAAAGGGGAGTATGATATGAGCACAAACTGCGGGGCAGCAGTGTTTTACCATACAAGCCTTTAGAAGTCGGATAGAAACATACTATTTATTTGGGTATTAGTATTTTTGTTTTTATATAAAGAAAAATAAATACATAAGTTAATGAAATGTATAATTAAATAGGCCTGTATGATAGAAGTACAAGCTGCGGGTGCAGTAGTGCTTCTTTGTTCAGGCCAAGCCTAGATAGAAAAACACTATTTTTTAGTGGTATTAGTACCCTTGTATTTGTATAAGAATTTAAAATGCATAAGTCAATAAAATGCATAACGAGCCTGTATGATAGAGGTACAAGCTGCGGGTGCAGTAGTGCCTCTTTATACAGGCCATACACTAATATATAAAAGCAATCATATATAAATATGTATTGTATTATGATTATCTTAGTTTGTAAGTGAAGTGGAAAAAAGAAGACAAAGTCATGTCGCTACATGTTTTGTTTGTTTGTTTGTTTTTTATAATTCAGTTAATATCATACAATATTGTCGAGTATGTATATATTAATGTATGTTGATGCCAAGCTACACATCAGTGGCGGGAGTCCCAATGTGAGAGCAGGCACTAGACATACATATAGTAGGAGTGAGTTTTGTTTATTTTGTATTGTATTATGTTTATCTCAGAAGACAAAGGTATACCATGTATTATGTATTAACATGCACAAAATAAGCCCACTAAATGTTTGCACTAATTTGTTTAAGAATTACTTTATTAAGAAGAAGGAAACAAAAAATGCATATTGCGATAATTCATTAGTAGCTTTAAAATAGTGTTTATTTATGAATATATTTGTTTTGTTTGATTTCGCTTTATTATTATACTATTATAATTAATGTACGTGTTGTAAGAGGATTGTTTTGACCATAAGAGGCCCACTTCCACATATGTGGCGGGAGTCCCGATGTGAGAGGTGGGCTTTGTTATTGAAATAAGGAAAATTGTTATTTTTGTATATAAAAGTAATATTCATAATAAGGTAGGAGAAAAGAAAAAAATGAAATATCGCAATATTTTTAGCAGTGCCATAGAAATAATTTGTTGATGATATATAAAATTGTATAATAGTTTTAAAATATGTGAAGATGAAATCAATAGAAAAGCAATTGGCAACAATAGTCAGATTTGACTGATTGCCACCAAACTAAACAACAACAACAAGTATTAATTGAAAGGGGAGTATGATATGAGCACAAACTGCGGGGCAGCAGTGTTTTACCATACAAGCCTTTAGAAGTCGGATAGAAACATACTATTTATTTTGGTATTAGTATTTTTGTTTTTATATAATGCATAAGTTAATGAAATGAATAATTAAATAGGCCTGTATGATAGAAGTACAAGCTGCGGGTGCAATAGTGCTTCTTTGTACAGATCAAGATAGATAGAAAAACACTATTTTTTAGTGGTATTAGTACCCTTGTATTTGTATAAGAATATTAAATGCATAAGTCAATAAAATGCATAACTATATGAGCCTGTATGATAGAAGTACAAGCTGCGGGTGCAGTAGTGCCTCTTTATACAGGCCATACACTAATATATACAAGCAATCATATATAAATATGTATTGTATTATGATTATCTTAGTTTATAAGTGAAGTGGAAAAAAGAAGACAAAGTTATGTCGCTACATGTTTTTTTTTTTTTTTTGTATAATTCAGTTAATATCATACAATATTGTCGAGTATGTATATATTATGTTGATGCCAAGCTACACATCAGTGGCGGGAGTCCCAATGTGAGAGCAGGCACCAGACATAGTAGGAGTGAGTTTTGTTTATTTTGTATTGTATTATGATTATCTCAGAAAACAAAGGTATACCATGTATTATGTATTTGCACTAACATGCACAAAATAAGCCCACGAAATGTTTGCACTAATTTGTTTAAGAATTAGTTTATTAAAGGGTACCACCACACAAACATAATTTATTAGTATAGAAAGGTAACATCTTTAGTATTCCATTCCTTCAACAAGTTCACAAAAATATATTTTCAGAAAAGAAAAAAAATAATTGGAAACGCATCACCATTCTCAACAATGCGTTCATGCGGTCTGAATTGCGTAGACTACATGCGTGCAGAGCCAGAGCGCTCTGTGCAGAGCGAACGAATCATCCGGGATTCTATTGACGTACGCGTGAAAGCATTGGCGCACTCGCAAATGCTTGGCCCGTGTGGAACCAGGAAATAGCAGTGGTTCCGTAAGTGGTGGAAATTAATTGCTTTGTTTATGAATCACACAACCCTTTGCAAAATGTTGGGTATCTATTTGATATCACAAAACGGTATCAAAACATTGAATGATGTGTTGTCCTTTGCCTGGTGGTCCCCTTTAAGAAGAAGGAAACAAAAAATGCATATTGCGATAGTTCATTAGTAGCTTTAAAATAGTGTTTATTTATGAATATATTTGTTTGGTTTGATTTCGCTTTATTATTATACTATTATAATTACGTGTTGTAAGATGATCGTTTTGACCATAAGAGGCCCACTTCCACATATGTGGCGGGAGTCCCGATGTGAGAGGTGGGCTTTGTTATTGAAATAAGGAAAATTGTTATTTTTGTATATAAAAGTAATATTCATAATAAGGTAGGAGAAAAGAAAAAAATGAAATATCGCAATATTTTTAGCAGTGCCATAGAAATAATTTGTTGATGATATATAAAATTGTATAATAGTTTAAAAATATGTGAAGATGAAATCAATAGAAAAGCAATTGGCAACAATAGTCAGATTTGACTGATTGCCACCAAACTAAACAACAACAACAAGTATTAATTGAAAGGGGAGTATGATATGAGCACAAACTGCGGGGCAGCAGTGTTTTACCATACAAGCCTTTAGAAGTCGGATAGAAACATACTATTTATTTTGGTATTAGTATTTTTGTTTTTATATAATGCATAAGTTAATGAAATGAATAATTAAATAGGCCTGTATGATAGAAGTACAAGCTGCGGGTGCAATAGTGCTTCTTTGTACAGACCAAGATAGATAGAAAAACACTATTTTTTAGTGGTATTAGTACCCTTGTATTTGTATAAGAATATTAAATGCATAAGTCAATAAAATGCATAACTATATGAGCCTGTATGATAGAAGTACAAGCTGCGGGTGCAGTAGTGCCTCTTTATACAGGCCATACACTAATATATACAAGCAATCATATATAAATATGTATTGTATTATGATTATCTTAGTTTATAAGTGAAGTGGAAAAAAGAAGACAAAGTTATGTCGCTACATGTTTTTTTTTTTTTTTTGTATAATTCAGTTAATATCATACAATATTGTCGAGTATGTATATATTATGTTGATGCCAAGCTACACATCAGTGGCGGGAGTCCCAATGTGAGAGCAGGCACCAGACATAGTAGGAGTGAGTTTTGTTTATTTTGTATTGTATTATGATTATCTCAGAAAACAAAGGTATACCATGTATTATGTATTTGCACTAACATGCACAAAATAAGCCCACGAAATGTTTGCACTAATTTGTTTAAGAATTAGTTTATTAAAGGGTACCACCACACAAACATAATTTATTAGTATAGAAAGGTAACATCTTTAGTATTCCATTCCTTCAACAAGTTCACAAAAATATATTTTCAGAAAAGAAAAAAAATAATTGGAAACGCATCACCATTCTCAACAATGCGTTCATGCGGTCTGAATTGCGTAGACTACATGCGTGCAGAGCCAGAGCGCTCTGTGCAGAGCGAACGAATCATCCGGGATTCTATTGATGTACGCGTGAAAGCATTGGCGCACTCGCAAATGCTTGGCCCGTGTGGAACCAGGAAATAGCAGTGGTTCCGTAAGTGGTGGAAATTAATTGCTTTGTTTATGAATCACACAACCCTTTGCAAAATGTTGGGTATCTATTTGATATCACAAAACGGTATCAAAACATTGAATGATGTGTTGTCCTTTGCCTGGTGGTCCCCTTTAAGAAGAAGGAAACAAAAAATGCATATTGCGATAGTTCATTAGTAGCTTTAAAATAGTGTTTATTTATGAATATATTTGTTTGGTTTGATTTCGCTTTATTATTATACTATTATAATTACGTGTTGTAAGATGATCGTTTTGACCATAAGAGGCCCACTTCCACATATGTGGCGGGAGTCCCGATGTGAGAGGTGGGCTTTGTTATTGAAATAAGGAAAATTGTTATATTTTTGTATATAAAAGTAATATTCATAATAAGGTAGGAGAAAAGAAAAAAAATGAAATATCGCAATATTTTTAGCGGTGCCATAGAAATAATTTGTTGATGATATATAAAATTGTATAATATTTTTTAAATATGTGAAGATGAAATTAATAGAAAAGCAATTGGCAACAATAGTCAAATTTGACTGATTGCCACCAAACTAAACTAAACAAACAAGTCCCCACTCCTGACGACGGATAGTCAACCTATTCGAAACGTCGAGCCCCTCCTACCATCCACCCTCTCCTCGCAATACCAACAGTCCTTTCTAGGACTATCAACAGTCCTTTCTAGGACTACCAACTGTCCTTTTTAGGACTCTCCTAGAAAGAATACCAACAGTCCTTTTTCAGGAATCCGTGGAATCCGTGAGCGAACTTTCTCGACGGGTGAATACACGTATAATAAACAATTAACCGTTGGACGATGGTTTATTAGATTTAGGTCTATAACTCGACGAAAAAGAGCTTTCAAGCCCTAATTTTTTTCAGGCATGCTATTAAATGACATTTTCTTTCATATAAGACAATAACCTCGCAACTTTTGAAAATTGGCTTGCAAAAATTTAAAAATTGCTTCCTCTTTTCCAAAATTTACAATTTACAGTATGTTAAAGGGATATTTGAGTTTCGGTAGAGAGAGTACAGTTCTGGTCAAACTGAATTTTAGTAACCAAAACCTGCACCATTACATTACAAACTAACATACTCCACCATGCTCGGAAGGAATACAAACATTACAAATGAATAAGTAAAACGCCTGTTATCATTCAAAAAGAGCTTTTAAAACTCAAGAGGGCGATCTCTTAAAACTCATTGGTTTCAACCATTTTAAATAAAATATTGTACATGTGATGTTTTGTTGAAATAGTGATTAGATTGAGACATAATCAACAATTATTTAAAAACCTCTTTTGTACATTTTTGAAAAGAGGAAGCAATTTTTAAATTTTTGTAAACGGCTGGTTCAAAATTATTTAATATGTGTAGGGCCCCACAATTATTACAAATGTTTATGTTGATCGATATTTCAGCCGTTTCTGAACCGATTTTGATCAAATCAAGTTTATTATGTCATTAGAATTGTATGCTCTCTCGAATTTGACACTCAGTTTTCCATTATCTCAAACAATATTTTGTGTAGCGCCCTCTATACCAAAAATCAACTATCCCTTTAAATGTAAGCTAAAGGTCATTCATATAACGGCGGAACAAGGAGATTGGGGGACCGTGCCCCGAACACTTGAGAGAGCCAGATGAGAGTTCTCACTTTGATAAGAAGGGTATGTATTGTAATACGTAGCTTTAAAGGGTGACTAAATTAAAAACGCATGTTGACTTTGGTTGATCTACAATAATGAATACATCACATATCTGTTGACTATTTAATGTGCATTTTTGTCATATTTTTTTTATTATTTGTATTCTTCCTGCTAAGATCCACCCCTAAAAAAAACAGAAGCTATTGATTTATGTGACATCACAATACCATTCAACCATCGATCAGCTAGATAAACATAAACAAAAGATATGTTCTCACCCACTAAGTACCTTATTGCATAAGCGTTGGATGTTTTCATTGAAACCCTTCTTTTCATGGTGAGTGGACATTGTATAAAACATACAATGCTATTGTAAATAGGTGATCAGTGGACATACCAATATCTTTTGTTCATCTAGCTGACTGATGGTTGAATGGTATTATGATGTCACAGAAGTCAATAGCTTCTGGTCGTTTTTTTTTAGGGGTGAAGCTGAGCAGGTAGAAAAAAGTAAAAGAAAAAATAATATAAAAAATATGACAAAAATGTACATCAAATAGTCAACATATATGTGATGTTTTCATTATTATAGATCAACCAGGGGCGTCGATCCTGGGGGGGGGGGGGGGGGGGGGGCAGGGGGGCGGTCGCCCCCCCCCCCCCCCCCCCAATGAAAATGTTGGGGGCGAACATATCATTTCGCCCCCTCAATAATTCCGAAAATGAGGAAGCAAAAAATCAAGTGATATTATGCCAAAGAGGGGAAACACACATTTATCAATAATCAATCTTCAAAATAGCCGTTTTCTAGTTTGAAAAGGACTGTAAATCTCTTTTTGCTGCGCGCTTCGCGCGCATACAGTTTCTCAGATTGCAATTTTCATTTGGGTTGCGGGAACTCACATTTCGAAATGTGTTGGGCAGTGTAATTTCCCAAACGCACACCTCAAACGAAGTTAATTAAACCCTCATCTATAGCCTACCGTCACAAAAAATAAAATAATCTGAAATATATCTTTCAGTCAATTCGGTCCATATGCGCAGAACGTAAATTATATTGGAATAATTATCACGTCCCCCCACATTTGAAAGTGGTGAAGATTGTCCCCCTCCCTTTGCCATTATGTATGTTTGGTTCCATACTTATATACTTCATAATTATTACGTGAAATTTATGTCTCAGGTGTGCACCAAATCGCACAATTTCACGCCCCAAAATACAAAAGCTCCCTACTGTGGGAGGGGGACACCCCCTCCCACACCCTCCCCCGCTCGGTCGCTTCGCTTCCTCGCAATGTCTCCCCTCCAGTTTTGAGAAGTTGCTGACGCCCTTGCTTAGTTTCATGAGAGCCCAATGCCCTAGACTATATCGATGGCTCTATAGTATACAGGATCACGTGGATCCATCTCATGCAAGGCTCAATCTTTTCCTCGCTATGCCCTTTAAAAATACATTACGAGTATAGGTTCACTATTTTATACAATTTTAACACCCATGATAGGAGTTGCAAATGTCTGAAATCTAAAAGCTTCCGGGGGCTCCGCCCACTGAACCCCCATTATTGTCCCCAAATGTGGGTACCCCGCCAAAAAAAAATCAGGTCTTCGAGCCATCAAGACACTTTCAATGAGCGCATAATAAAACTTCCGGGCATGCCAATGTGGGGCTTTTAGCTCTCTCAGTGGTCACTCTGGAAAATTTTTCAAATTTCGCCCCCCCAATATCAAAAACGGATCGACGCCCCTGAGATCAACCAAAGTCTTTAAATTTTTTTATTTAGTCACCCTTTAAGCTCAATTTTGAAATTTATTAAAAGAGAGCACTTACTATTTGCCAAAAACTGACAAAGGGTTAAAACAATTTGAACCGGCCTTAGTGAACCATCTGTTATTTAATGGAGACGACCAAGGAGTGTTTCACCCAAAAATTTCATCGTATAATCAGGAGCTGATTTTTAGTCAGCTCCTAATTAGCTATACGACGAAATTGTGTGTCTGAACGCTCACCTAACGAAACGTCGTTATAAAGAATCACGATTAACGAAACGGGGGTTTGTGCATCGTTTCGTACGAGAGCTGACTAAAGAATCACGCTCGTTTTGTGTGTGAACGCCCGGAAAGAATTCTAACAAATCCAGGCTTTCCGATAACTTGCTGTAATTATAGTATGCACTTCCATAAGACCATAACAACAACCATAGGCGCCGGAAGTGGGGGGCAGGGGGGGGGGGGGGGGGACGGCCGCCCCCCCCCCCCAATCCAAAAAGTGGGGGGGGGGCAAAATGCGTTTTTGCCCCCCCCCCCAAAAAAAAAAGCCCCCCCCCCTTAAAAAAAAAAGAAAAGAAAAGAAAGAAAGAAAGAAAGAAAGAAAAAGGAAAAGAAAAATTAAATGTATCAGCCAATACTTGTTAATTCTAACGTTTAAAACTAAGTTATACATCCATTTAACGTTTTCGCTGCGCGCTTCGCGCGCAAACAAATTATCTCAGTTTGTTGTGTAACTTGCGTATGGTACGGGTACGTCTGGGGTGGATTTTTCTGTACCGGTCCACGTAGTTCCTGTGTAGGCTGTTATTGCTCTGGCTGTTTGTGTGACGTGCACCAAATTGCACAATTTCAAGTATATGAATGCAAAATCTTCCCCGTGGGAGGGGGATACCACCTCCCAAACCATCCCCCTCTGGCTCTGCCCCAGACCTCGGTCGCTTCGCTCCCTCGGGACTCATTTTTGACTGTAAGCTATGTTGTTGGATCATATATAATGTGGCATATGGTTTATGTTTTTATTCACCAAATTGCACCATTTCAAGTATATAAATGCAAAATTTTCCCTGTGGGAGGGGGATACTCCCTCCCAAACCCTCCCCCTCTGGCTCTGACCCAGCCCTCGGTCGCTTCGCTCCCTCGGGACTCATTTTTGGCTGTAAGCTATGTTGTTGGATCATACATAATGTGGGATATGGTTTATGTTTTTATGCACCAAATTGCACCATTTCATGTATATAAATGCAAAATTTTCCCCGTGGGAGGGGGATACCCCCTCCCAAACCCTCTCCCCTCCCAAACCCTCCCCCTCTGGCTCTCACCCAGCCCTCGGCCGCTTCGCTCCCTCGGGACTCATTTTTGGCTGTAAGCTATGTTGTTGGATCATACATAATGTGGCATATGGTTTATGTTTTTATGCACCAAACTGCACCATTTCAAGTATATAAATGCAAAATCTTCCCCGTGGGAGGGGGATACCCCCTCCCAAACCCTCCCCCTCCCCCTCTGGCTCTGCCCCAGCCCTCGGTCGCTTCGCTCTCTCGGGACTCATTTTGGTTGTAAGCTATGTTGTTGGATCATGTTTTTATGCACCAGATTGCACAATTTCAAGTCAAAAAATGCAAAAGCTCCCTACCGTGGGAGGGGGGACTCCGCTCAGTCACTTCACTCCCTCGGGCTTGGTCGCTTTATCCTCGCAATGTCTCACTCTCACCTCTGGCTCAAAGTTGGCAACTCTGTGAGTGTGGTTGGGCATGAGCCCCTAAACACATAAATCGTGAGCCCCCTTAGGGTTTTGCCCCCCCCCCCCCCCCCCAATCCAAAACTGCTTCCGGCGCGCCTGACAACAACCTTATACAAAAAGCGTAGGAAACTCAGCAACGATACTCAAATACGTCAAATATTTCCTTTAAGCTTTTCATCTGACGACTTTATACGGGGTTTATGGCAACTGGTCAAATATTCATCCCACCAGTATACCAACTAAAATATATTTTTATTTTTGACTTGACTTACTGACTTAGGTGCACAGGACGGTGTGTCCCTTCGCTCCCCTACGAGAGATTCTGTTCCACTCAGGTCTGTTCTGGGCTATGAGCTCTGCCTCGTGTAAAGGTAGTCCCACGTCGCTCTGGGCTTGGTCTCTCCATCTCGTAGGGGGGCGTCCCGGGGGTCTACGTGCGTCAAAGTCATTTCTGTATGCTTGGTATGGTAGGCGGTGATGCGGCATGCGGACAACATGCCCAAACCATTTCAAGCGTCGCTTTGTTATCTCTTCACAGATGGTGTTTGTGATGCTTAGCCTTTGTCGGATTTCTTCATTTCTCACCCTGTCCATTAGGTGAACTCCCAGGATGGTCCGGAGACACCTCATTTCAAAAACCTCAAGTTTCTTTCTGTCTGATTTACGCAGAGTCCATGATTCCGCTCCATATGTAGCAATAGGGAGGATGAGGGCTCTGTAGATTCTAACTTTAAGCGTTCTTGATATGTCTTGGTTGGACCAGATGGTACTTTTTAGCCTTCCAAATGACCAGGCTGCCAGTCTTACTCTCCTTTTCACATCTTCTTCTATGTTAGGAACTATGCTACCAAGGAATACAAACTTGTCCACTTTCTCAATGTTGGTGTTGTTTAGAGAGATCTGTCGATGGTCCTCGGTCATGATTTTACATTTTGCAGTATTAATTTTCATGCCCCATTTACTGCATGCTTTCTCCAATTCACTTGTTGAGACTTGGAGTTTCTCAAATACCAGTTCCATGAGAGTGGTGTCGTCTGCATATCGGATGTTGTTAACCCGCATGTTACCCATCTGTACTCCACCATCCAGCTTTTGAATGTCCTTCATCACAAATTCCAGGAATAGGTTGAAGAGACTTGGAGAGAGGAGGCAGCCTTGCCGGACACCAGTTGTGACTTCAAACCATTCGGTTATCTTTCCATTCACCATGACAGAGCACTTGGTTTGTTTGTACATGTTTTCAATGAGGTCAGCCATGGACTTGTCCACACCAATGGAACGCAGACATTTCCAGAGAGCTTCCCTCCATATGGTGTCAAAAGCTGCCTTAAAGTCGACAAAGTTCCAGTGGATTGGTACCCGTCTTTCTCTGGCTTTTTCGAAGATTTGTCGAACGATAAACACAGCATCTGTGGTGCCTCTGGAACTTCTAAATCCACATTGTTCCTCTGCCAGGTAATTGTCTATGGTTCCTTGAATTCTCGTGAGGACCATTCTACAGAACACTTTCCCAGGTATGGAGAGTAGAGTGATGGCCCTGTAGTTCGCTGGATCTAGTTTGTCTCCTTTCTTGAACACTGGAGTGATGAGACCTTTGCTCCAGTCCTCTGGTGTTTTACCTTCCGACCATGCCGTGTTGATAATGTGAAGCAGGAGTTGTCTCATTGCTAGACCACCAGCCTTCAGGGTTTCTGCAGCGATTTTATCCCAGCCGCAGGCCTTGTTGTTTTTCAGCTGTTTAATTGCTGCTTGTACTTCTCCGATTGTGAAGGGTTCACTAGGGGTGTCTGTAGGTTGAGGGTCAGGTATGGCGTGAAGAACATTTTCATCTCTTGGAAATTGCATGTTCAGGTGAGAGCTAAAGTGTTCTTCCCAGCAATTCAACACCTCTGTGGGAGCCGTTTTTAAGATGCCTTCTTTGTTCTTCGCTGCAGGTTGCATCTTGTCTCTTTCACCAGCAAGTTTCTTCACCTTCTTGAAGAGCTCGTGGCTGTTGTTCTTTGAGTGAGCGATTTCCATTTCTTCCACTTCAGTGTCGAGAAGTTTCTTCTTCCACTTCTTCACTTCATACTTGACAGTCTTGTTTAGTTTATTGTAAGCTTTCTTGTTCCGGACCGAGGGCTCGTTCAGCTTGAGGATTCTTGCCTTCCTCCTGTGTTCACAAGCCTTGCGAACCTCTTCTGGGAGACCCTTGACTTGCTTGGATCTTTTGAAGCCAACTACTTCTTCGGTGATGTCATTCGTGGTGTCCCTGAACTTCTTCCACAGCCCATCCACATCTGTGTCCTGGAGCAGAAGTAGTGGCTCAAAGGCACCTCCTATCCTGGCTTTGAAGGCTTCTACAATGTTGGGGTCAGTGAATCTACTAACATCATAGTTTCTTGGGAGGCTCTTCATTTTCTTGGTCTTTGTAGGTGAGATTTGTAGGTGAGATTGTAGGTGAGATTTTTATTTTTATGTAATTGTTTTTCTGTTGTGTGTATAAATATATCGGCATATATTGACATTCACTGGCGAGTACACAGATGCGTTTTACAAACGGATCAATACAAATATGACACATTGATATATTTTTTTTTATTTATTTATTTTTTTTTTATAATTGTTAATTCATCTGTATGATTATTCATTTGTGTTTACAAATTGCTTCGATATTTTCTTCATTGACGTTTTTACTCCAAGACAACAACGTCTTTAGAAGCAAATTATAGTGGCATGTGAATTATTATCACATTGTTTGCTTGTTTATTTTTTAGAGTGTGTACCTTTTTCTTTTAAACTCCGTGACTGTTTATAATCATAGCTTATTCCCCTTTCTGATGGTAAAAACCTATAACAAGGGATGATCCATTATCATCTATACTGTCTCACTGGCTAATTGCTTTTGTTTTAAAGAGTACATACGTTCCATAGATCTACGTATGCAAGTATGAGTATATAATGAAGGGCATTTTCTAAACGACACTAAATTCATTTTCCATGTAAAATGTAGTTAATGATAAGATCAACTATGAACAAACTTAGCATTCCCCTAGCTATCACTTCCCATTTCAAGGCAATGATTGCGCAATCGAAATCAAACTATAAATGTATATGTATTTGTCATACTCCTATAAAGGCGTGTCTACACAAATTGAAAGTGGGTCAAATAAACACGCCTTTCTCCCAATTTAATAGTGTGGATGTTGTGCCTTTTTGGATTAACTAAGAGGGCAATAGGCGGGAAGCTTGCCCCGTATAACACTTTATAACATTTTGTGGTTCACAAGTATTGCACATTATTTTGTAAGTACATTAACATCGGAATTTTAAATTGCATAACAAACTTACAACAGTTCAAAAAATATATCATACAATATATTTTGCTTGTGATTATGTCCGATTAATTATTTTGTATATCTATATATTTTGATTATTTCTATTTTAATGATTATGATAATAATTACTGTTCAGTAATTATAAGTTCGAATCCTAAGTTTGATAACGAAAACACTAAATGGCTGTACTGGCAAAATCAGGACATTTAGTATTCGAGAAGAGACGATAATCTTCCTACCAAAACTTGGCTAAAGATAGTCAAACGCATTAGATTTTTCAACTGAAGAGGTGTTCTGGTCTAGTGCTCTTCCGCCTCTTCGCACTATAATCTGCATGCCCGGGTTCGAACCAATTTAGGAATAGTGACGATCTATTAAGGGTGGCCCCAGACGTAAATAATCACAATTAAATTGAACGCGTCTGTAAAAACCAAATGACCAACCAACAAACCCCTTGTTTTATCCACATGTATCCTCCACATCTACGGCAGGACGGAGGTATTTACGCAGACTGGGTATTATATTACAGAAGGCACGCCTAAATTGGACGTCCTTGAAGCAATAGATGAACGGGTTCGCGGTCGAACTGAGGTTGGTGAGGAAGAAAACGACCTCGAAGATGAGGATCTGACCGACGTGGCTGATGTCGACTCGAGTCCTAATGTTGCACCACACGCAAGGGATAAACCAGGTGATACAGAAGAAGCCGATTACCAATAAAATTGTCCGGGTAGCCTTCAGCATGCGGAAGCTCTCCCGAACCTCCTTCCGGTGATCCACACTCTCTGAGCTCGTCTCACGGACTCCTTCCGTTACGCTCATGACCTGAATAACAATGGGGCGGTGGCACTGTTGAATGCGCCTGCAGTGGCGGTGGGCGATTGAGAGAATGCGCAGATTTAGGATGAATATCACTGCTCCAAGCAGCAGAATCAAGACCCCCGTTGCCGTGTAGAATCTGTGATTAGCTGCATCCTTATCTCGCACTCCTGAACAGAACTGGACAACAGATCCATCGTCAGCATCATTGGCAACGTCAACCAGGTAAGAGATGCCATACGAGATGCATCCAACCCAGAGGAAGATTATGACAACCAACACTCTCCAGGTTGTTACCATGGCAATGTAACGCAGGGGTCGCAGTAGAGCGAGCAGACGATCGGATGAGACTAGGACGAGATGCGTCATGGACAGTGCGCAGAAGACGAACTGTCCGATGGAGAAGAAACCAGACGTGACTCTCGAGCAGGTCACCTTATTTTGGATGATGCGCGAAAATAGATCGATGGGCGCCGCTATGAACCCGTTGAGAAGGTCCGAGAGTGCGAGACTAGCCAAGATGTTGTAGTGCGGAGTCTTGAGAGCCGTGTCACGCCAGCAGGCCAGAATTACAAATGCGTTGCCAAGGACTGTCAGGCATATGAGAGGTATGAAGACCAATATCATCAGAGCACGGTGAAGCGGGGAGCTGGCAGGCAACTCCGAGAAAATGATTTCTCCAGACGAGTTCACAAGAGTCTCCATTTCGATAACTCGTATTAGATAGTATCAAAGAATGGACGCTACAAAGTGTTCCGTAAATAGTTAAGCGTTTAAAGGGATCTAGTAACTTTGTTGACATGTGCACAAAATGATGAATGGTTGATGCAATGTGTATTATTGTTATCTCATATGTCCACAGGGTATTGTGTGAAAATTTCAAGTCAAATGGACATTGCATGGCCAAGTAATGAGCGAAAATGCAAAGTGATATTCAATAACTCACTGCACTCACTTTGTACACAGAAGAAAAACTCGCCCGGAGTTTTTCTTATCTGAATACTTCGATCGTACATATCTTTGTAACGAAAGGGAAATTTGAAAAACCGAAACCTGTCCCATGATTTTATTGTTAATACCGGAAAGATTAACATTGTGTGTAATTTAAATATTTGCGGTGATGTAGAGCAGCATTGTTATTTATTTATAGATAAGCGCGGGACTTTTTTTTAAAATCTTATATTTAAAATCGGCCTTAAAATGGCGGAAGATGAGTATAGATATATGGCGGAAGATGAGTATAGATATATGCGACATGTTGCAAAAAACACAAAGTCGCAATATTTTAATCGTTTTGATTTGATATCAAAGAATTCTAACAAATCCAGGCTTTCCGATAACTTGCTGTAATTATAGTATGTACTTCCATAACAACAACCTTATACAAAAAGGGTAGGAAACTTAGCAACGATACTCAAATAAGTCAAATATTTCCTTTTTAGCTTTATAAGGGGTTTATGGCAACTGGTAAAATATTCATCCCACCAGTATTCCAACTAAAATATATATTTTTTAATTTTATGTAATTGTTTTTCTGCTGTGTGTATAAATATATCGGCATATAATATTGACATTCACTGACGAGTACACAGATGCGTTTTACAAACGGATCAATACAAATATGACACATTGATACATTCTTCTTCTTTTTTTTTTACTAATTGTTACTTCATCTGTATGATTTTTTATTTTTGTTTACAAATTGCTTCGATATTTTCTTCATTGACGTTTTTACTCCAAGACAACGTATTTAGAAGCAAATCATAGGGGCATGTGAATTATTGTCACATTGTTTGCTTGTTTATTTTTAGAGTGTGTACCTTTTTTGTTTACTCCGTGACTGTTTATAATCATAGCTTATTCCCCTTTCTGGTGGTAAAAACCTATAACAAGGGATGATCCATTATCATCTATACTGTCTCACTGGCTAATTGCTTTTGTTTTAAAGAGTACATACGTTCCATAGATCTACGTACAAGTATGAGTATATAATGAAGGGCATTTTCTAAACGATACTAAATTCATTTTCCATGTAAAATGTAGTTAATGATTTAAGACCAACTTTGAACAAACTTAGCATTCCCCTAGCTATCACTTCCCATTTCAAGTCAATGATTGCGCAATCGAAATCAAACAATAATGTATATATTTATTTGTCATACTCCTATATAGGCATGTCTATACAAATTGAAAGTGGGTCAAATAAACACTCCTTTATGATGTTTTTCCTTTTTGGATTAACTAAGGGGGTAATAGGCGGGAAACTTGCCCCGTATAACGACACTGTATAACATTTTGTGGTTCACAAGTATTGCACATTATTTTGTAAGTACATTAACATCGACATTTTAAATTGCATTACAAACTTACAACAGTTCAACGAATATCATACAACATATTTTGCTTGTGATTATGTCCGATTAATTATTTTGTATATATGGTTATCGCTACATTTTGATTATTTCTATTTTAATGATTAAGATAATAATTATTGTTCAGTAATTATAAGTTTGAATCCTCAGTTTGATAACAAAAACAGTAAATGACTTTACTGGCAAAACCAGGACATTTAGGGAAGAGACGATAATCTTCCAACCAAAACTTGGCTAAAGATAGTCAAACGCATTAGGTTTTTCAACTAAAGAGGTGTTCTGGTCTAGTGCTCTTCCGCCTCTTCGCACTTATCTGCCCGGGTTCGAACCAATCTAGGAATAGTGACGATCTATTAAGGGTGGTCCCAGACGTAAATAATCACAATTAAATTGAACGCGTCTGTAAAAACCAAATGACCAACCAACCAACCCCTTGTTTTATCCACATGTATCCTCCACATCTACGGCAGGACGGAGGTATTTACGCAGACTGGGTATTATCTTACAGAAGGCACGCCTAAATTGGACGTCCTTGAAGCAATAGATGAACGGGTTCGCGGTCGAACTGAGGTTGGTGAGGAAGAAAACGACCTCGAAGATGAGGATCTGACCGACGTGGCTGATGTCGACTCGAGTCCTAATGATGCACCACACACAAGGGATAAACCAGGTGATACAGAAGAAGCCGATTACCAATAAAATTGCCCGGGTAGCCTTCAGCATGCGGAAGCTCTCCCGAACCTCCTTCCGGTGATCCGCACTCTCTGAGCTCGTCTCACGGACTCCTTCCGTTACGCTCATGACCTGAATAACAATGGGGCGGTGGCACTGTTGAATGCGCATGCAGTGGCGGTGGGCGATTGAGAGAATGCGCAGATTAAGGATGAACATCACTGCTCCAAGCAGCAGAATCAAGACCCCCGTTGCCGTGTAGAATCTGCGATTAGCCGCATCCTTATCTCGCACTCCTGAACAGAACTGGACGAAAGATCCATCGTCAGCATCATTGGCAACGTCAACCAGGTAAGAGATGCCATACGAAATGCATCCGACCCAGAGGAAGATTATGACAACCAACACTCTCCTGGTTGTTACCATAGCAATGTAACGCAGCGGTCGCAGTAGGGCGAGCAGACGATCGGATGAGACTAGGACGAGATGCGTCATGGACAGCGAGCAGAAGACGAACTGTCCGATGGAGAAGAAACCAGACGTGACTCTCGAGCAGGTCACCTTATTTTGGATGATGCGCGAAAATAGATCGATGGGCGCCGCTATAAACCCGTTGAGTAGGTCCGAGAGCGCGAGACTAGCCAAGATGTAGTAGTGCGGAGTCTTGAGAGCCGTGTCACGCCAGCAGGCCAGAATTACCAAGGTGTTGCCAAGAACTGTCAGGCATATGAGAGGTATGAAGACCAATATCATCAGAGCACGGTGAAGCGGGGAGCTGGCAGGCAACTCCGAGAAAATGATTTCTCCGGACGAGTTCAAAAGAGTCTCCATTTCGATAACTCGTATCAAAGAATGGACGCTACAAAGTGTTCCGTAAATAGTTAAGCGTTTAAGAGATTGAATACCAATGTCCAATACTCTCAAAATCAGAGTCTTATCGAGCAGGGAGCTGTCAGACAACTTGGAGAAATGATTTGTCTATAGAGGAATATAATATTACAAACTCCATCGTAAACTCACATTGGGTTGATACTATAGACCTTTATTCGCAATTTGTAATCGCAGTAGCCTATATATATAATTTAGAAGATATAACAAAAAACAGCAAAACATGATAACGCGCTCCCATCGAATCCATCAGTTTGAAAACGACGTACTTATAGTCAATTGCATTAATATGTTAGGCATTCGACAGTAATAACGTTGATGTAGAATATAGATAACATGGCGTAGCTCATGGGGTAATTGCCCCCTAAGGGCATTACCCGCCCCCTCCCCCCCTCCCCCCACCCGTATTAGGGAAAATAACAATATCAATGCATTACAAATTTACTATTTCGCACAAGCTCCAGACTTATTGGAAACATTGCCCCCCCCCCCCCCCCACCCTCACTTCCCCCATGTGCCCCCACCCCGTTTATATTGATTATGGCTACACCATTTAATTTGACATCTCCACATTTGAAGGTCTGTCCAGGATGCGCGACATTAATGACAGAAAAACGCAGCAGACTGTTCACGTTTTCATTGTTCTTTTGCTACAACTCGATTAACTTGATTAGCCTCCGACTATCATTATTTATGCATCAGTTATTTTTTAAGTTGCTAGAGTACTTAAAATTGTCGGTATAAAATGTGAGTAAAATCCGTTTATACAGATGAGCAATCACCACTGGCGAACCCAGGATTTTTTTCCAGGGGGGGTTATTTCGCCTCAAAATTGTTTTCGAGGCTGAGACCGAAACCTTTCAAAAATGTTCAAGGCCGAGACCAAGACCACTTGTTAAGTTGTGTCTTTAGGGGCCGAGACCATTGGTCATGATGTTCGAGACCGCTAAAAAGTGGCTTTGAGACCAGTTAAAATTGGTTAAGGGGGTGGGGGGTTGAACCCACCAAAACAGCAATTCCCGCCCTCCCCGGGTGCGCCTATGACAATCACTATCACTACGATAGATAGTATATTTACGTTGTTTAGAGTTTAACATAATCAACCTAATTACCGATGTGAACATTGCATAATTACTAAATACGACTACAAATAGAAATGTACATTGCTCATTACAATACATGTATAATGCAAATCATGAAATTCATAAGAGTAATTGTGATAAGTTCACTATTTCAAGGAATATTTGAATTAATAAAACATCTTTTAAAAATAATACAGTCATTAGCGTACCCAGGATTTAAGTTATTCTCGGCCTCAAAAACTGTTGGCGTCGGACACCACCTCCTTTTGGCGACGGACACCACCTCCTCGACAGGATTTAATATCATTTGCAGATCCCCCACATCCGCTGTAATATATCAAACCAAATGTATAATTTATATCTATAGGTATGTAACTTGTTGAAATTTGTATGTTGTTCTTTAGAGATGTGAAATAAAATTGAAATTGAATTGAATTGAATTTGAATAAACACCCAAACCCCAAAACAACAATATCAACACCAATACAAACACACACACACACCCACACGCACAAACAAACACACACACACGCACGCACACACACACGCAAACGCAAACGCACACACAAACACACACACACGCAAACGCACACACACACTGTAAACAAAAATGTATTTTTACAGTTAAAAAAATACAGATCGAACAAGTAAAGTACAAATACAGCGGATCATATGTAAATTTCATATGGCTGTAGTAAAAATACAGCAAAATTTGTTGTAAATATGATATACAAATAAAATCTGTATTTCTAAAGCAGTTAATGAGTATACAAACATCAAATTGTCATTAAACTACACACTGTGTGTAATTTTACACTTCAAGTTGTTTAACAACGGTAATTTTACATCTTGTGGTTTTCCTGCGGAACACCCATGTAAAAACTCATATAGCATAATTGCCACAGAAAGTGTAAACATTACCCCTAGCATAGTGGTACGGACGTTTGACTGCCGATCTTATTGGCGAGGGTTCGAATCTCGGCTAGGGTCCATTTTTTCTTTTTTCGTTTTTGTTTACATTCATTCTCGTGTAATTCTAATCAACATACAATTTGTAACAACAAATACATGAACTGTTTGTAGGAGAAAATAACAACCCACCTGTATTTTTACATCAGAATTTATGGCGACTCTGCTGACACCAGATTTGCTGTAAAATTACAGAGATTTTTTTACAGTGCATACACACACATGCACAAGCACAGTTCACGCATACACATATTATTTTGTTCTCAAAATGTTTGAATATTAATTTTTTTTTTAAAGATATGCAGTCTATGAAGTAATTATCATGATCATTTGGAAAGCCTTTTTAGTATATTTTTGCGAATGTGTAGAATTTACAACGGTAGATTTTAAATTGTCCGATAAAATGTGTGATGAACATAATACAAATGGCTGTATTTATTTTGATTGTGAAGCCTTTTATGAGCCAATTTTGTCCACAAAAATTTATTTTGTCTTTAAAAACATGTGCTTTACAAATAGTAAAATATAAACTACTCTCTAAAATGTATGTTTAGAATATTTAAAATCGGCCTTAAAATGGCGGAAGATGGGTATATGCAAATATTTTAATCGTTTTGATTTGATATCAAATAATTCTAACACATCCAGGCTTTCCGATAACTTGCTATAATTATAGTATGTACTTCCGTAACAACAACCTTATACAAAATGGTTAGTAAACTCGGCAACGATACTAAGTCAAATATTTCAACTTACGACTTTATAAGGGCTTTATAGCAATATGTCAAATATTCATTCCACCAGTAATAATACCAATTAAAATATATTTTTAAAATTCATATAATCGTGTTTCTGTTGTGTGCATGTAGAAAAAGTCGGCGTTGTTGTTTGACATTCACTGACGATTACACAGATCTATGCGTTTTAGAAACGGATCAATACAAATATGACACATTGATACTTGTTTTCACTAATTTTTAATTCATCTATGATTATTTATTGGTTTTTACAAATTGTTTCAATATTTTCTTCCTTGACGTTTTAACTCCAAGTCAACAACGTCTTTAGAAGCAAATCACACTATGTGCCATGGCGTAGCTGTCATATGGGCACGTTAGTTATTGCCACATTGTTTGTTCATTTTTAGAATGTGTGATAAAAATAATCATATACTCGATGTATATAGCGCCTAATATGATTGATAATCATAATTATATAAGCGCTGTACAATGACATTTCTATATACCCCAATTGCAGTCATATAATACAAGGCAAACCAGCACACATTGTGTGCACAATCTCCACTACCTGGGGAGCATTCTTTCCAAGCGGCTCATGGGCATTGAGCAGATCCTTCATATAAAGGCTTTCACCGGGTCCCCATTCATACACCTGGGTAGAGAGCTGCAATTGTGGATAAAATGTACCCTTTATTTACTCAGTAACACTATAATTATAATCATAGCTTATTACCCTATATAACAAAGCATGTTCCATTATCATCTACGATGTCTCATTTACTAATCGATTGCTTAATTACGTTCCATAGATCGACGTACAAATATTATGAAGAGCATTTTAATTCTAAATGACACTAAATTAATTCTCCATGGAAAATGGATGTGAATCGTACAACACCGACAACATGTTCACGAGTATTGCACATTTGTTTGTATGTACATAAACATTGAAATTTTAAATTACATCAAAAACGTACCGTTCAAAAATATAACATACACTTTCTTGCTTGTGATTATGTCCGATTAATGATTTTTATATTTGTATATCGCTACATATATTTTGAATATTTATTTATTTATTATAATTATTATTATTTAGTCGGCATTTCATACAAAGCATAATGTAAAGATACGAATTGAACAGTGAATTATAAGTATAAAAAAGAACCCCCGGTGAGCCTCCCCAAGTTGCCTAGCAGGAAAAAGAAATCTTGAATTCCTATGACCCATAGGTCTTTCCGACCGACTTGGGGAAGCCACCAGCATTGGCAAGGGGTTTGCAAGATGGCGCCATGCGTCAGATTGATGAAATCAATCCCAACTACTCTTAAGAAAAGGCATAAGAAAGGGCGTCATCTTTCTTGTCTATTGCATTGCCATACCCAATATTGGCTATAGCCCAAAATACAGAAATGTACTTAAAACAATAATAATAAATAATATAATATACCATTATGAAACGCGTGAGATCAACAAATTGTTATAATTTGAAGCTCTACGAGAAATAGCAGATCAAACTACTAAAACCCTAAATTATTTGGATGCATTCTGCCCCTTGTGTGAATGTTTGCCCATCCCACAACCTCCTTTCCACCGTGTGAGCCGACCACGGATGCTCCAATTTGTACCATAATTATAGTGATAACAGTATATTAATTAAATCATGGTTTGAATTATTGTTGGGTAAGTGTGAGATCAATCATTTATTGGTTTTGAAAGCTCAATGAGAAAAGTGATAGATCGAAACAAACAAATGCATTGTCATTATTGTTTCAATCCCTGTACTTATTATAACGAGAAGAGCAACACAGGAAACAGACACTATATCCTACCGTGTCACGCTATCAATCGAAGGGCGGTGACTTAAACATGATATAATATCTAATTGATCTCTCTTTCATATGGAGGCTGACATCGGCTGCATGTACATTGTCCTTTTACAGAATTTAGTTTTCTTTTGTTTGTTACCGTAACACCCAACTCTCCCATCTCCCACAGTCACACTATTTCTCCGCTGACTGGCAATTATTTCTTCTGCTCAGGGGAGTGATCGAATCATTCACCCCTGAAACAAGTGAACAACTATGCCCATTCTCTCGGCACACAGCTGAATGCACACTAACAATGGCGCGCGTATTGCTCGTACTTTGATGCTATGACGGGCAGTAAGTGCAATTTATCAGACACTGACTTGATAAATTGACAAAAATGGGAACCTGACATGGTGTCACTCACAGCGCCCTCACACAAAAACTACACGACCAAAATGACTATTCTTGGTATCGTTTTTCATTGGAAAATACACCCTAGCTGATGGACATAGTCATGTTGTTACTATATATTTTGGGAAGTGCCCCGTTCCGTTTTTGTTGGGCCATTCTGTATTTCTTGAAAGCATGGTTGATGTACATACATGTGTATGACCAGGTGAACTAAAAATCAGAATATGATTCCCATCTGCCATGTCCGTTGTTTAATTAAGTACTATAGCCACCACTTGACACATTCTCCCATCCCCAGTAGCTCTCATCAGCACTATTTCTTTTGTTCCGGTCTACTCTAGCCTCTACTTATACTTCATTGACACCTCCTCCTTTGTTTCCCCCATCCGTTTGTTCTTGTTCACTCCAGCTTGTTGCTGGTCGCACCTTCCACCTACCTGTGTATGTATATAATTCTGTGTTTAGTATACGCCTGAAGAAGGATCTGCCAGATTCGATTTAAGTACAAAATAAGATAATAAGTTTAAAACCATATTGCACTTTTGAGTAATCTTCTACGAGTTTATGATGTGAACATTTGCTGAATGAAGGAGTGTTTACACGACTAGTGCGTCTTGTTAGTTTTATTTGTTATTAACAAAAAGTGAACACTCTCTAACCTAATTTTGTTTTTCTGTTTGTCTTTTTATCTTTTGATGTGCTAGCTTAGTTCCATTCCAAATTTATGTTAGATGATCAGGCTAAGTAAGCGACACAAAGTGTTCATAGTCACTATGGGCAAGCATTTGTATCAACTAAGTTAACCCTATATAGTCAGCAACTAAAAGGATTTCTTGTTGCATACTTAGTCTTAATCATGTTTCATATTTAGTCTACAATGATCTAAATTGACTTATAATAGAATCATGCTAGTATGGTTTTATGGTGTTATGAATATGAGCCTTGATGTAATAAGGTGCTTTTCATTAATGAATAAATATATACTTTCTTAAAGGTCACCTATGATTAAGGTAATGGATATTTTGAATACATGAAGAGCATAGTTCCAAAAGGCGCTAAATCCACTTTTCATAAAAATAGAGTTAACGATATATAAGTAAAATATGCTGGAAATTCACATTTTAGGACAAATTACACAATCAAAATCAAAATATGGAACGATCAATTTTCATATTCACATAGGCATGTGTACTATTTAAGTTGGACAAAGAAACCTGTCTCCAAAGTTAAACAAGTGGATTTAGCGCCTTTTGTAATTAAGCTCTTCATATGAACACCCTAGTTACAAAGTATGTTTTTAATGTTAATGTCCCATACAAAGGAATGGTTTGAATAGGAGAATGAGTGTATTTTACAAGTGTTATGTTAAATAAAAAAGATCACTACTTTTGAATCTAGCTTATTGTGTTTGTGGTGTTTTTTGTTTTGTTTTGGGGGGGGGGGAGTTTAAAGGGAAGCAAAACGCTGGAATATTTGCTTACTTTTACTGATAAGTGCATAATTCCTTTGACGTCTAGTCGTTTAATTTTGTTGGGTATCACTAATAATGTAAATAAATCAATGTTTTTGAAACCACTATCAACTGGTTTGACTGACCGCTGGAAGCTGCCATGTTTTCCAACCGTACCGCATGCAACGTCATATGAGCGCATCTAAGTGTGCACTAACAAAAGCAGGGATGTAACCACAGCTGTTGTTATGTAACCAGCTTTTGTTAGTGCAAATCAAATGACGTTGCATGAGATACCATTTGAAAACATATAAGCCTCCAATGTTATAAAAACAGATCATAGTAGTTACAAAAACATTAATTGTATTTCCAGTATTAGAGATACCCAAAAGGGAATATGACTAAAAGTGACAGGAATTATGAACTTATCAGTAACAGTAAGGGAAAATGCCAGCGTTTGGCTCTCCTTTAATGAACATGTAATCACAAAACTAGTGCTGAGAGTTTTGTATGTATGCATGTTTATGGGATGTTTAAGGGATGTGTTTATGTGTAAATGTACATGCATCAAATTATGACACGAGTAGTTTGTACACATAAAATAACTTATAAGTGCAAGTTTGTACCTAAATATGAGTAATTTTGGGGTGATATCAGGCATAACAAAAAACACATGGAAATTCTCTCTTTTTTGATGTGCAGCACAATGTCTACTATACTTTTAATTCAATAGTATATCAATATTGTCATATATGTTAGTTGACATTACATCAGTAGGCTTTTAATGTATATGTAATTATGATGATGAAATAAACTACAACACTGCAATGGTGTATTATATTATCATAAATGATCAATATAAATATATCTTAACAGTTCATAAGAGTACAAGTATACTGTGTATGCATAAAAATCTTATTGTATACAACGTTGACACATTACGGCCAAATGGCTAAAAGTCTAGTATAGTTTACAGTATATCAACAACAACAAATTGTACACAAATGATATATAACCAATTGGATATAACAAAAGAGACAAGTCATGAGAGTACATGTGCTTGTCATGAAATATTTAGAGGAACTAATTAAAAATTACGTTTTGTTACATTTAATTTAATCTAGCAATTAGTTATATTATGGAGAGTATCCATCTTCAAATTGATTTATTTTCTATTTATAGCGTATCAGTGCAAGTATATATACTCCGCAAAAAAAGAAACTGGACACTTGTATGAGACCAAATATTTCGTATTCATTAACGATAAAATATATGATATTGTATATCAAATTAAAGATAAAATTACCCTCTTCAATATTCGCATAAAATCCAGATGAAATCATTCATGCATGACTCGTCACGGTCAATTAACCACACCAAGGTCTGTTTTCAAAAATAGGAAAAATGGAACATCCACTCAACCATATAAATGTTGATATAAGCATAATGTAAAACGCTATATTCATGAGATGGCATAATTTTTCATTACAAATATGATCTTTTCTATCTTCATCTCAATAAAAAGTATGAATGAAGACAAATTGTGAACGTTATAGGTGTTATTTTCATCCAAAAGTAACATAATGGGAAATTCCATGGCAAAGCTTTATTAGTAAAAACCACAGTTTGTGCCCTTATTTCAGCATGAAAATGGTATAAATTCTTCTCAAGAATTATACCGTAGTCCAAAGATCTTCAAAAGCTGAAGTCACCCTTGGTCAAACAGTTGGGCAGTCTTTAACATTACACTTCTCTATGTAAATATGGTTAAAATTGCAGGGGACACATGAAATAGACAAGCTTCATGCCTGTAATACAGACCAGTATGATAATGCTCTCATAACCTGGCCCTGTTTTATTGACAAATTTTTATTTCCAGAGTTTGTTCATAACAATAAAGTTGAATAATGTCATAGTTTACTTGCCCCGCTCATATTGTTTTAAGTTAAACGCTTACTATCACTTCAGTCGAATGGTGTGGTCCTTTTTTCGAACAATATTTCCAATTGAACAAAACTAGAGGAGTTGATATGCGTAAATATATGTATTTTTACATTTTGCAAAAATTATAGTACACAGTATGCAAAATGTAACGACGAGATGCATAACAGTTGCAAATTTAAAAAGAAACATATCATTCGAGTACTTACCAAATATTGAGAGGACCCAAAGCGTATTACTAAAAGAGACTTTAATTGAACATCTTGTCTAGTCATTAATTTTGAGGAGTGTCTGTCTTCAAGTGATTATTTTCTATGTATTGCACATCACTGCAATTACATAAGTTTCGGTTTTCAGTTTCATTTTTGCATTTATAAAAATGTATATCATTTGTACAAAACAATGTTCACACGTGTAACCATACGGTAATATATGATATATATTTTTGTCAAAATCTTTGTCTTATAAAAGTGCAATTTACAAAGAGAGACAGCATGACCAAAACGGGCAGATGAAAGTTGTGAGGGAACATGATTTCTGGATGAAAGATAGGTACAGAGAGAGGGGGAGGGGGAAAGGGCAGAGATACAATTATAAAGAGAGGGAAAGGGGGCGAAGGAAAGAGGGAGAGAGGGAGAGATGTGATCTAGCACAATACATCAATTGATTATTAATCTAATACATATAATACAAGATCATATACAGTTGATAAACATACATTTTTATTTTTACTTGTCACATACATGTACTACATGTACTTACACATGGTGCTTATATACATGTATAGCACGTCGGGCTATGAACTTATTGAACGCCCCTCGTAATCTTAAAGGCTGCTCCATTAAAAAAAAAATACCACTATGATTATTGCAACCAGATTGTATTGCGTCACATGATATTTCAATTGAAATATATTGCCTGACAAAAATCTACCATCTTCAGTATATCTAAACAAATCATTAATACTGCCCTTTTTGTACCAAGACCTATAAAAGACACACACGTTATTCACCTGAATGTAATTATTCCACCATAGAGGCTGACAAGAAATATTGAGATAACCCTTTAATCAGGGTGTGCATTCTGAAAACGATTTTAGATTAAACAGTATTGTATCTACGTCATATCTACGTCACTAACATATTCAACTGTACTTACGGAATAGCGATTTGCTAAAATATATGTTTGTGACGTAGATATGACGTAGATACAATACATTCGTTTTCAGAATACACCCCCTGGCTTTGCATCCCTGTCCATGTGAAGGATGCAACATTGCATACACTGCATTAGTTAACCCATGAACTTTTTGAACGCCCCTCGTAATCTTAAAGTCTGCTCCATTTAACACAAAAAAAATACTACTATGGTTATTGCAAACAGATTTGTATTGCTTCACATAGTCCAAATTATTGCAAAAAATATTTTAATTTTAATTTATTGCGTGACATAAATGTACCGTCTTCATAAAACAAATAATTAATACAAATATTGCCCTTTTCGTACCAAGACCTATGCAAGACACACACGTTATTCACCTGAATGTAATACATTTTTCCCAAAGCGGGTTAGTTGTAGCGGAAATTCTAGCATAGTAGTTTACAGTATATCAACAACAACAATTGTACTCAAATACATAAAATTATGATATATAACCAATTGGATATTAACAACAAAAAAATACATTTGCGTGCTTGCCATCAAATATTTAGAGGAACTAATACAATATTACATTTGAATGCACTTAATTTAATCTAGTGATAATTTTTTATCTATAGTGTATTAGTGCAATTATATATATTATATAGTTTCAATTTTAGTTTCAAGTTATTATCATTTTCAACCATATTTCCAATTGTACATAAGAAGTAGAGTTGACATGCGTGAGGATATGTATTTTTACATTTTGCAAAAATAATGATACACAGAATGCAAAATTAAATGTCGAGATGCATAACAATTACCAATTTAAAAAGAAACGTGTCATTAGAGTAGGCCTACTTACCAAAATGTTGAGAGGACCTAAAGCGTATTACTTAAAGAGACATTAATAAAAACAAATGATTGGACATCGTGAATGTCTCGTCATTAATTGCGAGGAGTGTCTATCTTCGAGTGATTTTTTCTACTTTATAGCATATCTCTTCAATTACATGAATATATAGTTTCGGTTTTCAGTTTCATTTTGTTTTCCTCATTTACAAAAAATCTACATCTTTTGTACAAAACAATGACCACACGTGTAAACATACTGTAATATAATTCATATCTTTGTCAAAATCTTTGTCTCATAAAGCTGCATTTTTACCTAGAGAGACAACATGACTTAAACGGGCAGATGAAAGTTGTGAGGGAACAGGATTTCTGGATGACAGATAGGTACAGAGAGAGGGGGAGGAGGAATGAGGAGAGATAGCTGTTTAAAGATGGAGACGACTACTTGATACAGAAAGGGACAAAGCGAGAGAAGGAGAGGGAGAGATGTGATCTAACACGGGCGTCGATCCGTTTTTGCGATTGGGGGGGGGGGGCGAAATTTGAGTTTTTTCCCAGAGTGACCACTGAGAGAGCTACAAGCCCCACATTGGCATGCCCGGAAGTTTCATTATGCGCTCATTGAAAGTGTCTTGATGGCTCGAAGACCTGACTTTGGGGGGGGGGGGGCACCCACATTTGGGGACAATAATGGGGGTCCAGGGGGCTGAGCCCCCGGAAGCTTTTAGATTTCAGACATGTTCAGATCATGGGTGTTAAATTTGTATAAAATAGTGAACCTACTCGTAACGTATTTTTAAAGGGCATAGCGAGGAAAAGATTGAGCATTGCATGAGATGGATCCACGTGATCCTGTATACTATAGAGCCATCGATATAGTCTAGGGCATTGGGCTCCAATGAAACTAAGCAAGGGCGTCAACAACTTCTCAAAAGTGGAGGAGAGACATTGCGAGGAAGCGAAGCGACCGAGCGGGGGAGGGTGTGGGACGGGGTGTCCCCCTCCCACAGTAGGGAGCTTTTGTGTTTTTGGGCCTGAACTTGTGCGATTTGGTGCACACCTGAGACAGAAATTTCACGTAATATGAAGTATATAAGTATGGAACCAAACATACATAATGACAAAGGGAGGGGGACAGTCTCCTCCACTTTCAAATGTGGGGGAACATGATATTCCAATTTGATTTGCGTTCAGCGCATATGGACCGAATTGACGGAAAGATATATTTCAGATTATTTTATTTTCTGTAGATGAGGGTTTAATAAACTTCGTTTGAGGTGTGCGTTTGAGAAATTACACAGCCCAACACATTTCGAAAGGTGAGTTCCCGCAACCCAAATGAAACTTGCAATATGAGAAACTGTATGCGCGCGAAGCGCGCGTAAAAACGAGATTTGTAGTCCTTTTCAAACTAAAAAACCGGCTATTTTGAAGATTAGCATTATATCATTCGATTTTTTCCCCCTCATTTTCGGAATTATTGGGGGGGCGAAATGATATGTTCGCCCCCCCAATATTTTCATTGGGGAGGGGGGGGGGGGCGACTGCCCCCCTGCCCCCCCCCCCCCCCCCCCCACCCCAGGATCGACGCCCCTGTGATCTAAGTCTAACACAATGTCTAGTTGATAAACGTACATTTTTTATTTTCAAATGTTCACATACTACTTATTACAAGTGGTACTTATATATTGATCAAGTAACTGTCTAAACCATGCAAACTCACTTGTAAATCGAGTGGTTCTATCATGCCTCACTGTGTGCCTCTTATTAGACACTTTTTAGAATATAGGACAATAAATCATATTGATTTGCTGCTTCTCATCATTGCTATCATTCAAACCAATGTCGAAAGCCTGGAATAAACAACAATACCGAATTGTGTTTTCTCGTTTTTACATTATTACTTCAATATTGAATTGACAGTGTTTATAAGCACAACATTAATTTTTGAGGATGATGACTGATCATATCATTTCTTGTCATGTTGTATATGTATATGACCACTATCAGTAAACAATAAGTATTCTTCAAAAACATTACAACTTAATGATATTATACTGATCAAAACTATAGATTTGTATATAAAAGCAACATTCCGAAGATTTCGAATACAAAATTTGTTAAGTAGACAAAAGAAAAGAACTTTCCATCAGCACTGAACTATTAGGACTACCAATTAGGAAAGGCAATACTTATTATAGTGCTCCTATTTGGTTTAAGCCCAAAGCACACAGAGCCGACTGGACCCGATCCGACTGGATCAGATGGATCGGCTCAGTGAGTGATGATTTCCTAATTTGCCCGTCGGGAGCTAGTTAAGTGTTGAATCGGCCCCAACTAATCAGGGCTGACTCTAGTCTGTCTCATCTCTATTAACTCGCTCTGGTCTGACTGAAAACCAGTCGGATCGAGTCGAGTCGTGTTGATTCTGCTCTGGCCAAGGGTACACTGGGCTTTAGTTGAATTCTCCGTAGATATCTGCATCGGCAACATAACCCTTCTTATCCCTCCTTCACCTGCATTCATGGACTCTCCACATACTTCCAGAGAAGAAGTCATATGATCATCATTCTGACCTTCTGACGTCGTTGGCATCGTGTTCGCGATCATCTGAGATCGTCGCGACTTCTTGTAGGTTTCGTCGATATCTGCATAGATGTTTGAGTCGTCTGTATACCCCCTGTACTTGCTTCCATCCTCCTCCTCTTCGGTAGTCGTAGATTCTTGATGTAACTCGGGACACGTAGACCTATGGTGGTCATGCTCATTATGTGTCTCTGGTGTCATCAGCGTCATCCTTTGAGATCGACAAGACTCAGGAGACGTGCTTTCGACGCAGAAGTAGAGGTTATCTTCGGGTTGGTCAGCTTCGGGATGCAATGCTTGCAGGGTTAGACAATCGATGTACGTTGTTGGATGCGATGCTTGAGCTCCATGTCCACCACTTTGTGAACGGCAAACACTGTTTGCTTCCGAGATTCGTCTGGTAGTATTCCCTGTTTGCACCTCTCGAATACATTCCCTTGCATCTGAAGCAGGATTTCCCAGAGAAATAGTTTGGCTGTTGTTTGAGTTAGTACTAGTGGAAGACAGATTTCTTGGCCAGAGCAAAACATTTGACCTCCCAACCCAAATGAAGCACATAGCTACTGACAATAAAAAAATCAAGACTACGATTCCGACTATGTACGCATTGCAATCAGAAGTTATTGACTCGGAGGAGCTAGGTGAATCTGTCACATTGTAATTGAGAGATCTCTTAATTTCTGCATAACCGATTGAATTAACAGATTGACACTCGATCACCCTACCGACATCATCTTCACCAATGTTTTCAAGCAACAACGAACTCTCACCATCTCGAATCCATCTTCGGTTCTTTATCTCAATCTCGCCAGTACGCGGATCCAGTAATCTCCATTCAATAACACGTGTTTCATCACTAGATGATTCAACGTCGCACTCGATCACAACCACCTTCTGTCTCTGAGTAATACTGGCAAGAAACATTGCAGTTCTGTAGAATTTGGAGATCAGCACGTTTCCTTAAACTTGACATGTTCTCTTACATCGATGTTTTGTTTCCACAATCATACATTTCTAGTCGTGAGTTGATGTTTTCATGAACTTCTGATTCACAGATTAGTTCAACCTTTGTTAGATCAAACATTCCTAAATCCTTCGTAGGGGCAACGTTGCATCTGGGTGGATGCATATTTTTGTGGTCGATGATAATCAAGTTGTAAGTTTCTAACACTTTGTTTCCCCCTCCACACATATATTCTTGTGGTGTGTGTGCCCCAGTGACGTTGATAACTAACACAGATGTGCTAATATTCGCCGAAGCAGAATAGTCATCAGAATACACCTCACATGCTGCAGTAGGATTGTTACGTTCGCATATAGAAACGGGCGTGTCAAATCTTCCTTGTTTTAGAACGACCCAAGTCACATAGGAAGTAGCGGCTGGGAAATAACACGTCAGAGAAACTTGTCTTCCAACTACCACTGACACATTGACATAACCATGCACACATAATGGCATAAACAAAAGACACAGAATGAGTGCTGCAAATCTCATCTTACTACCAACTGCGTCCATCTTGTAGCTGTAAGTGGCGAAATGAGTTATATTTTACTAACCGAAAATAAAAATTGTTTGCGCATTCCAAGTGGTTATCATTAACTCCGTATGACCTAATATATGGTATCGATATAGTCAGCAAGCTTTGTTAAGGATGAGGCTTCTGTTGATTGTACGTTTCTTTGGTAAAAATCTAAACTTTCCAATTCATTTGTAGGGGCAACGTTGTATGTGGGTGGATAAATATTTCTTGGATCTATTATAGTCCAGTTGTAAGATTTCACCACTTTGTTTACCAATTGACACAAATGCTGACGTCGTGCGATTTTATCACCGACATTGATCACTAACACAGATGTACTAAAATTGACCGTAGCAGGATATTCATCAGCATAGTAAGGGAGGACTGTACATCCTTTTGTGGTTTGTTTGCAGATTGCTATCGTCCCGCCAAACTCTTCTTCTCTATAATTATGTCCAACTCACGTCAGCAGAACTGGTTGGCAGATGACCACGTCAGAATGGTCAGTGCCACTTGTTGACCAACTATCACTGGCATGTTGAAAGAACCCTTGACACAGCATACATGCTTCAATAGGCACAGAACGGTATTAAATATAAATGGTTTTTTGTATCAGCTGGATAAATTTAAACTGTTCATGATGAAGTTCATTACAACAACAACACAACAAACACAAATGACCTACCAACAAGATTTCTTTAATCCATGTCTTGAGAGATTCTTAACTAAACTAACATTTTTATCGCAGGTACTTGCTTTATATCCACTTCTGATATGAAAGTTGTTTTGAAAAGGAATTTCCTTTTATGAAACTATTAACGACGTCTCAATTATTTTCCTTTTGCTGAAATCAGGTCAGTTCTTACTATCGGTCATTCTTTAATTTTAAATTAGTAATGGTTTTGAAAGTTGTTATCGCATTTTATACACTTTGTTATAGTTACGATTTATTCGATTGAATTTGAACTATTAGTATTCTGTTATTTGGCTATTATACTTATTCAAATTTGATTTTGTATTTTCGCGCAATATTCAATATTTAATTTTTAAGCTACGATTTTCCTTCAACAATAATATATTTTCCAATGGGTGCCTCGCTATTAGCATATACTGGGCCGTATGCATAAAAACAAGCAATTGCTTGTGCTAGCCTTTTGCTTGAATCGGTATGCACACAAACAAGCAATTGCTTGTAAGCAAAAGCTTTTGCTTACAAGCACAAGCATTTGCTTACGGCTCGTAAGCAAATGCTTACCAAACAAGCAATTGCTTAAAACCGTATGCATAAAACGAACCTTTTACTTGTCTTGATAAGCAATTGCTTGCGTTTTTTCAAGCACCTCCGGACCAGCTTGAGCTCTTGCTTACTCAGGGCATTCGCGTTTAAGGATCAAATTTTCATACCGTTTCAGGATGATTACAAGCCCCTTATTTCAGAGATTATGTTGTGATTTCATATTTAATTAAATTCCTATTATTTTAGACTTTTTACGGCAATTTTTGTCTATCGATCTGCACAGAAACCCCCCTGATGCTCTGTGCTGTTTCTTCGCTATTTGCGTAAGAAAAAAATACTACCGCCAGGTCGGGCACGAAGCATTGTTGTCCTGCAGTGCGATGTTCGCACAACCGTAACGATCCTTTGTCCAACACGTAAGCAATTGCTTAGGCAGTGCAAGCAAAAGGTTTGAGCACAAGCAAAAGCCTGTGCATATGAATTCAAGCAATTGCTTGAACTTGATCTTTTGCTTGACAAGCTCTTGCTTGTGCTTAAAGCAATTGCTTATAAGCAATTGCTTGTCTTTATGCATACGGCCCACTGTACCGTCATTGGGCCGTATGCATAAAAACAAGCAATTGCTTGTGCTAGCCTTTTGCTTGAATCGGTATGCATAAAAACAAGCAATTGCTTGCAAGCAAAAGCATTTGCTTACAAGCACAAGCAATTGCTTACTGCTTGTAAGCAATTGCTTACCAAACAAGCAATTGCTTGAAACCGTATGCATAAAACGAACCTTTTACTTGTCTTGATAAGCAATTGCTTGCGTTTTTTCAAGCACATCCAGACCAGCTTGAGCTCTTGCTTACTCAGGGCATTCGCGTTTTAGGATCAAATTTTCATACCGTTTCAGGATGATTACGAGCTCCTTATTCCAGAGGTTATGTTGTGATTTCATATTTAATACAATTTCTGTTATTTTAGACTTTTTACGGCATTTGTCGTCCATCGATCTGCACAGAAATCCCCCTTATGCTCTGTGCTGTTTCCCCTCTATTTTCGTAAGCAAAAATACTGCTGCCAGGTCGGGCACGAAGCATTGTTGTCCCGCAGTGCGATGTTCGCACAACCGTAACGATCCTTTGTCCAACACGTAAGCAATTGCTTAGGCAGTGCAAGCAAAAGGTTTCAGCACAAGCAAAAGGTTGTGCATATGAATTCAAGCAATTGCTTGAACTTGATCTTTTGCTTGACAAGCTCTTGCTTGTGCTTGAAGCATTTGCTTATAAGCAATTGCTTGTTTTTATGCATACGGCCCATTATTCTGTTTCCTCTCGCTCGCTCGCTAACCAAACAAGCAATTGCTTAAAATCGTATGCATAAAACGAACCTTTTACTTGTCTTGATAAGCAATTGCTTGCGTTTTTTCAAGCACCTCCAGACCAGCTTGAGCTCTTGCTTACTAAGGACATTCGCGTTTTAGAATCAAATTTTCATACCGTTTCAGGATGATTTAGAACTCCTGGTTCCAGAGGTTATGTTGTGATTACATATTTAATCAAATGGCTGTTATTTTAGACATTTATATTGTAACGATTTGTCGATTTGACTGACAAAATGTTATGGGATGAAGATGATGATGATATAATGGATGTCTGGATGGCCGAGGTTATATAGTTCTAAATCACAATCATAATCACATTCACTCTGTAAAACACGTTCCACAAGCTTCGATATACAGATACGAGTTGACGAGATTTATTTGGTTACTTGTTTAATATTCACTGAACTGAGCATACACCCAACGTGAGGTATAACTCACATCGTGAACATCACGATCTCCAACTCCCAGATTCGACTGCCTCAAAAATGAACAGCACAAACTCCAGCTCCCTGATTATCACTCTACAGACTTAGACTTAGACTTAGACACTCAACTTAATCTCAACGTATATGAACCCCGAGTGAGAGAGATGTCTAGCTTATATAGGCTAGAGGACAAAGGATGACATCTATTAAGACACTAACTAAAAGGTTACTAAATGCAGCAAAGAACAAACTCTAGCGACTTTACATTACAATGGACTTACTTCTTAGAAATACAGTAATCCCTAAACATTACAGAGCTTAAGGTTAAGCTAACGGCAACATCTGAGAGAAGGGTCAACACAATAGAGGGTGTTACTGTAGGTAGGTGAGAAGTTCATGTCTACAAGATTAAAGACAGGGTAACACAGATTTAATGACATCAAAGAGCATCACCGCTCTTGAGAGGGGTGAACGGGTAAACAATGGCATTATAAGGTGAGGGTTAAGTGGGAACCAATTCACACGGTTTAAGTGAGTGGATAAGTTGCTGGTTGGTAAACAGCGCAATAACAAAGAAGTAACAGACTATATACATGGGGACTATTAAATGCATGTATCTACATTCGTAACAATATCCATGTAGGCAATTTTGTTCATGATTTGAAAATATTTGCGTAAGAAAAATACTGTTGCCAGGTCGGGCACGAACAGGGAAAGCTGCTATGCAAGGGACTACACGACGTTTGCATACACTACGAATCCCCTTTGTTGTAATGCAGTGCGATGTTCGCACAACCGTAACGATGCTTTGTTCAACACGTACGCAATTGCTTAGGCAGTGTAAGCAAAAGGTTTCAGCACAAGCAAAAGCTTATGCATACGAAATTAAGCAATTGCTTGAACTTGATCTTTTGCTTGACAAGCTCTTGCTTCTGCTTGAAGCAATTGCTTATAAGCAATTGCTACGTTTTATGCATACGGCCCAATGGGCCGTATGCATAAAAACAAGCAATTGCTTATAAGCAATTGCTTGAATACATATGCACAAGCATTTGCTTGTGCTCAAACCTTTTGCTTGCACTGCCTAAGCAATTGCTTACGTGTTGGACAAAGGATCGTTACGGTTGTGCGAACATCGCACTGCAGGACAACAATGCTTCGTGCCCGGCCTGGCAGCAGTATTTTTGCTTACGCAAATAGGGGGGAAACAGCACAGATCATTAGGGGGGTTTCTGTGCAGATCGATGGACGAAAATTGCCGTAAAAAGTCTAAAATATCAGAAATTGTATTAAATATGAAGTCACAACATAACATCTGAAATAAGGAGCTCGTAATCATCCTGAAACGGTATGAAAATTCGATCCTTAAACGCGAATGCCCTGAGTAAGCAAGAGCTCAAGCTGGTCTGGATGTGCTTAAAAAAACGCAAGCAATTGCTTATCAAGACAAGTAAAAGGTTCGTTTTATGCATACGGTTTCAAGCAATTGCTTGTTTGGTAAGCAATTGCTTACGAGCAGTAAGCAATTGCTTGTGCTTGTAAGCAAATGCTTTTGCTTGCAAGCAATTGCTTGTTTTTATGCATACCGATTCAAGCAAAAGGCTAGCACAAGCAATTGCTTGTTTTTATGCATACGGCCCATTGTGTGTTCATGTCCATTTTGTATTCGTGTTTTTGTGTTTCCCTTCCTACCTACTGCAAGTGGTGGTTTTCATTGTCCTTTCTTGAGCTCTCTGTGTCTCCACCGATTAATTTCTTCTAAGTCATTATCCTTACGTTTATATGCTAGCGCTGCGTACTGTTTATTGATTATGATATGCTTTTTGGTTCTTGTTACTCAGATTTTGTTTTTGTACAATTATTATGGCTAATTTAGATCACCACTTACCTTTTGAGTCTGAGAGCGACGATGACCTTCTTGATATATTAAGCCCCATCCAAGCTAACAATCAATTTTTTGTTAATCATACAGGAAATTTTGATGAAACTGTTGTTGAAAATATAAACTCATCTTCTGAAGAGTTGAATTTGAATTTAGATCACGATGATCCAGCACAACATTCTTTTACAAAGTATATAACAAATGCACAGTTTCATAATATTATTAAAGATTTTAATAGTGATACATTCTCTTTATTGCATTTAAATATACGAAGTTTAAATAAACATTTTGATGAATTGCAATCATTTTTAGATAACCCTTCCAATAAACAGCTTTCTTTACTTGGCCTAACAGAAACTTGGTTATCCCATGATTCTAATTTACCCTTCTTAATCGATAATTATGATTTTGTCTTTAAAAATAGGCAAGGGAGAGTCGGTGGTGGTGTTGCTTTATATGTGCTTAAATCTTTGAATTATGTTTTGCATGATAATATTTCAATAGTGAATAATGTCCTTGAGACTTTCTTTATTGAAATTATGCATCCTGGAGGTAAAAATATAATAGTTGGAGTCATTTATCGACCCCCTAATAATAACCCTAGAGAATTCTTGACGCAATTCCCTGACTTATTGCGAAGTCCAGCGTTTATAAATAAGGATGTCTTTTTAATGGGGGACTTTAATATAAATTTATTAAATCATGAACATAATAATTTGTCACAAGAATTTCTCGAGACTCTCCTCTCTGCCTCTTTTTTACCTCTTATTTCTAAGCCCACTCGTGTGACAAACTCCTCTACCTCATTAATAGATAACATCTTTTCAAATGTAATCCCCCACCCTGACTCTTATATTGTTCTTTCAGACATAACTGACCATTATCCTATTGTAACGCATTATACTGTATTTAAATCAATTAATAATTATGACCCACGTTCAATTTAGACGTAAAGTCACTAATAACAAATTAGTTAGTCTTGCTTCTAGTCTTGAAGATGTAGATTGGTCTCCTGTTGATGGTGTAGATGAAGTGAATTTTTCTTACGATAATTTTTGTTATATTTTGAATAATCAATTAGATACTTGTATTCCTGAACAAAGAGTTAAAATTAATTATTATAAAAAAAACACCAAGACTCCCTTGGATCACTAAATCGATATTACGTTCTATAAATAGGAAAAATAATCTTTTTTATAAATATAAATTAGATGGCACAGAAAGGTTGAAAATTAAATATACATCTTATAAAAATATTTTGATTAAGATTATTCGTTTGGAAAAGAAAAGGTATTTTGAAAATATGTTGGCATTATATAAACATGATATGAAAAATACTTGGAAAATGATTAAGCAGGCAATGAATGTTATTAATAATAAATCTAACATAACAAAAATTAAGTTTAATGATGAGATTGTTGAGGATCCAAGGGACATAGTAAATATTTTAAATAATTACTTTTCTTTGATTGGTGAAAATCTTGCTGCTAATATCCCCCCATCAAATAAGCATTTTGTGGATTTTTGGGGCCAGCCCAATCCAAACTCTATATTTTTTGTTCCTACTCATAGATATGAAATTTTAGATATTGTTTCGAAATTTGATTCTAAGAAAAGTTCAGGCCATGATGAAATTAATAATTTCATTTTAAAGGGCATTATATCTTCCGTTGTTGATCCTCTCGTTCATATTTTTAATTTGTCTTTATTATATGGCCAAACTCTATGAAAATTGCTAAGGTTATTCCTTTGTTTAAAAAGGGAGATAAATTAGATGTAAATAATTATCGACCGATTTCTTTATTGTCCTCTTTTTCGAAAATTTTAGAAAAAATAATTTATTCTCGGACAGTATCCTTTTTGAAGAATAATAATATTTTTTCTAATCTACAATTTGGTTTTAGGGAAAAACCTAATACTGTACACGCATTATTGTCTTTTATTGAGAAGGTAGCTCATGCAATCGACAAATCTTCTCATACGATAGGCATTTCACTGGACTTCTCCAAGGCCTTTGACACAATTAATCACGACATTTTACTGTATAAACTTTCACATTACGGTGTACGTGGGATGGCCTTGGAGTGGTTCAGGAGCTATCTTTCGGATAGAAAGCAGTATGTATTTTTAAATGATAACTCTTCAGCTCCCCATAATATAAATTGTGGTGTTCCACAAGGTAGTATACTAGGCCCACTTTTATTTATTTTATATATTAATGACTTTTGTCGATCATCCAAAATTTTGTCTTTCGTACTTTTCGCTGATGATACGAATTTGTTTTTTTCTCATAATGATTCTTATAGACTAGTTGAAATTATTAATATTGAAATGAGTCATATTTTATCGTGGATCAGAGCGAACAAATTATCATTGAATCTCCAGAAAACGAAATATATGTTGTTTAGTAAATCTATAGATTCGTTACCTGCTAACATAGTTTTTTAAAACACCCCTTTGGAGTGTGTTTCATTCATTACATTTTTGGGTGTAACGGTTGATAATAACCTTACTTGGAAATTTCATATTGATAATATTTGTAAAATAATTTCTCGTAATATTGGTATAATTAATAAAGTGAAGACATGTCTTCCTTTTAATTAATTAATTATGCTTTATAGTTCTTTGATACTCCCATACTTGAATTATGGTATCTTAGTTTGGGGTAACACTCATGAAACTTTATTGGATAAAGTGTTGTTATTACAAAAGAAGATTATTCGTATTATTTGTAATTCCCCCTTTCTCTCCCATACAGACTCCTTATTTTTTGAAAATAAGATACTGAAGGTAAAAGATCTATATTTATTTCAACTTGGTCAATTTATGTATAATTATAATAAAAATATGTTGCCATCTGTTTTTCAAGAAATGTTTTTTAAAAATAGCTCAGTCCATAATTATCCAACAAGACATTCTGAAGAATTTCATTTACCTCTCTTGCGGACCCTCCTTGCTCAAAATACATTTATATATGAAGGCCCCAAATTATGGAATTCTTTAAGTACTGAAATAAAAAATGCTCCATCGATTAATATTTTTAAGAACAAATTTAAATTGTTTTTATTACAAGCTTATGTACATCATTGAACTATATCGCCCATTTCCCCGTCCTTACGTCATCCTGAACAAGGTCTTTCTTTACTCGCAGACTCAAAATGTAATCTGATACGATATATTGTGCCTTCTTATGCATAGCTCCTTTCTAAGTGCAACTCTTTTTCCTCATTTTTCACTTGAACCCCACATGTAGCTCATCCTTTTGTACTACTGATTATATTTGTACCCCCGATCTCTCAATTCCGTTTGGCAGTGTCTAATTGTTGTATTGTATCCGTCTTCTCCTATTGTTGTCAAGTTCTCTCTTGTCCCATGTTGGTCTCTGTTGGCACCCCTTTTGTCCTCTCTATACTTTTTTGTAGTCTAGAATGTGTTAATTTAAATATACAATAATATTCCCAACTATTATTTGAGGGGTCCACAATTGTACAAGCATTGCTTTTTAGTGGACCCCTCTTGTTTCCAATATATATATATCTCTATTTTGACTCAGTTGTAATAATTCATTTGTAATGTTTTGTTGGAAGCAAGAATAAAATTGAAATTGAAATTGAAATTGAAATTGTATATATATGCAGTCAAATCTGAACTATTTATATGATTAATTATCTTCCTGGTGCGGAAATATACTCCTTAATTACTGGTATCGATTACCAGATTACCAGAAACTAATGTTATTTAATTTGATTACTTTTACTTTTTTAAACATATTAGTGCAATTGTAATATACAGTGCAGGACCGTCTGGTATAGTGCACCGGTGTAGAAGAGGGAGCTGTTTTCGTCAAGATTTGTATTATTTATTCTTCCAATTTTGTCCGTCGCATATCTAAATAATGGATGCATCAATAATCATGAAACTTCACATTAAATGATAGATCATGGTCTAACTTCAGTGACGTCACATCAATGTGACGTCAACAGGACGCCATTTTGTCAAATTTCAATAATATCTCAGTCATCAAAATATCAATTTCAATTCAAATTTGGCATCAATATTGATCAGGTCGACCCTAACCCGAGTAATTGATAATACGTTTCAGACAATTTTTTAGCGTTTCAAAAATGTCCGCGCGTGCGCGTCGGCGCGCGCGCATTTGCGCGCCCACCAAATTCCGAGGGATTAAATTGCGCTTTCTTTTATGTTTTGGATTTGGCATACCATACCTACTTTTCTCAACAATTACTATCAATTTGAGCCATTTTTTACTCATATTAAAGTAATTCGCGCGCGTCAAGGTTAAAATTACATGCGCGCGCAAATCGGCAAAATATGGTCTCTTGTTATATTCGGGAAGTATATGAGTTGTAAATATGATTTCATACATCATTTGGGTTCATCGGATTTTATAACGTCGTCATATTGCGCGTTAAAGATGAAATCAGGCGCACGGACGAAAATTTGCAAAATACGTTCAAACATGCCCATCTCTTATCGGCCATAACTTCTTCAATGCATGGATATTCCCGAATATCTTTTCATATTCAGAAAGAGTATGAGTTGTATATATTATTTCATACCTAACTTTGGCCAATCTGATGTCATCATATTGCACGATAACGTAAAAACAAACTTCAACCTTTATTTTGGACCTGTTCCCGTGCTCAGAACGTAGAGAAAAATATTGTGTAGCGGAAACTCAGCTTAAACATACTCCAATCCGGGCCAAAATCGACCAAAGAAAAGCTGCGATATGGTCGAAATAAGATGTCAGGTACATAACAGTTTTCCAGACATTTTGGTGAATAAAGACCTTCTTCCCCCCCCCCCCCGGATTTTATTTTGTATACATCATTGTATTGATTACTTTTTTTTAGGGGGGGGGGATGAAAAATATTTAGATCACCTCTAGTGATGAGCGAACACACTGCAACAATAATTTATCTAAAATATATAATACATAATATATATATTCGCAATATTGATAATAATAACAAGTTAACTTGTTAACTTACAAAACATTCGTGTAAGTGGTACATGTGTACTTATATTTTTCAAGTAACTGTCTGAACTGACCAAACTGACTTGAAAATCTAATACGGTTCTTTCGTGAGTTGCTGTGTTCTAGTATAAGACGGTCGAGACCTTTTCGATTATCACTTCAAAGGGATAGTTGAGTTCTGGTAAGGAGAGTACAGTTTTAGTGAAACTGAATTTTAGTAACCAAAACCTGCATCATTACATTACAAACTAATAGTTATAACTAGAAAGGAACACAAAATTACAAATGACGTAGTAAAGATCATGTTATCATTCAAAAAGAGCCGTTAAAGCGTAAGAGGGCGCTCTCTAAACACTCATCGGTTTCAACCATTTTGAATAAAATATTGTGCATGTGATGCTTTGTTGAAATAGTGATTAGATAGAGAAATAACCAACAACTATTTAAATACCTATTTTGTAACTTTTTTGAAAAGAGGAAGCATTTTTTTGAATGTTTAACGGCTGGTTCAAAATTCTCTAATAAACCCGGGGCCCCGGGTTTATTACAAATTGTTATATTTATGGATATTTCAGCCGTTTCTGAACCGATTTTGATCAAACAAAGATGATTTTATTGTTTAAATATTATGCTCTTTCAAATTTTACACTCAGTTTTTCATTACCTCACAAACCAATTAAGTAGTCTAGCGCCCTCTCTACCAAAACTCAACTTTCCCTTTAATTGTACACATTATGGTAATATAAAACAAGAAAATAAGCAAAACCAAAATATTTAGAAAAAGACAATTATTGTTTATGTTTACAAAATAACAACACTTTCAATCAACGCTGAACTAATAGGATTGCCACGAAAGACGATCTAGTCGATTCAGCTGATTTCTGCGTATGCAGCGGCTCCATAACCCTTGTCATCCTTTCCCTTATCTGCATTCATGGACTCATATGCTTCCGGAGAAGAAGTCATATGATCATCGTTCTGGCCTTCTGGCGTCGTTGGCATCGTCTTCGCGATCATCTGAGATCGTTGCGACTTCGTGTAGGTTTCGTCAATATCTGCATAGACGTTGGAGTCGTATGTATAACCCTTGTACTTGCTTCCATCTTCCTCCTCTTCGGTAGTCATAGAGTCGTGCGGTAACTCGGGACGCGAAGACCTATGGTTGTCATGCTCACCCTGTCTCTCGGGTTTAATCATCGTCATCTTCTGAGATCGACAAGACTCGGGTGACGAGTTTTCGACGCTGAAGTAGATGGTATCTGCGGGTTGGTCAGCTTCTGGCTGCAATGCTTGCATGGTGAGCTCATCGCTGGACGTTGGTGCTTGGGATGCTTGAGCTTCACCACCATATCCACCATCTTCTGAGATTGGTCTACTGGTATTACCATTTTGCTCAGTCTGATTAATTCCCTTTGCATCTGAAGCTAGATTTTCGAAATAAATCGTTTGTATGTTGTTTGAAGCATTGCTATTGTCACCCAAGTTTCCTGGCGAGGGTGAATCGCTGAGAGACGACCTTCTTTTGTACAAGTAGTATACCCGAGCGACCATGAAGCACATAGATATGGTGTAGAAAAGACTTGAGACACCGAGAATGACTTTGTAGATATAAGTAGTGTCATTGATGGGAATAGCGCCATTAGAACTTGTATTTGATTTGGAGGAGCTAGGCGAATCAGTTGTTTTGTTAAATTGACCTGTAATTTCCGAATAACCGATTGACTTCACGCTAGACAATATATTGTTGCCGAACGGGTAAACTCGACACTCGATCACTCTGCGGATGTCATCGTCATTAATATCCTCCAGCAACAGCGACTTTCCACCATCTCAGGTCCATGATCGGTTCTGGATATCGACCTCATCATGCTCATCAGAACGCGGATCCAGGAGCCTCCATTCAATAACATTTGATTCACCACTAGATGATTCAACGTCGCAATCGATTACGACCCCATTCTGTATTTTAGTAATACGAATGTCGGTCGACAAGGGTTGGGAAAGAACAATTCTGACTTTCAGTGAAGTTGTAAAATGACAACTGACAAGAAACGTCACAGACCCGCAGAATATGATAGTCAACAAGCTTCGCTAAGGATGAGGCTTCTGTCGATATATTTTTTCAACATGCATTAATATCCGATTGCGAGTTAATATCCCCAGGAAGTCCTGCTGCTTTACACAACAGTTCAACTTTGGTTAAGTCGAACTTTCCTAAGGTCGTCGCTGGGGCAATATTGCAGTTGGGTGATTCAATGTTTCCTTGGTCGATTATAGTCAAGTTGTAAGATTCCACAACTTCGTTTCCCAGTTTACACCTATGTTCTCGCTGCACGGTTACCTCGCTGCGCGGTTTTATTACTGACATGAACCAGAATAGTCACTAGAATAGTCAGGGGAGACTGTACATATTTCAGTGGTTCGTTTGCAGATTGCTATCGTCCCGTCAAACTCTCCTTCTGTATATGTCCACCTCACGTCAACCGAACTGTTTGGCAGATGACATGTCAATGGCACTTGCCGACCAGCTATCACTGGTATGTTGGAAGAACCCTGGACACAGCATACATGATTCAATAGGCACAGACTGATAATATAAATAGCAAATTCTACTTTTGTTTTAGCTGGATCCATTTTTTCTGTTAATGATGACTTTAAATACAACAACATGAAGAACAAAGTCTCTACCGAGAAGATTTCTATATAGACCATGTCTTGATAGAGTATTAACTAAAGTAACATTTCTATTGGTGGGTATTCATGCTTTTATATCCAATACTATCCGAAAGTTCTGCTATGCACTCATAAATCTGAACAAAGATGCGGATATTTATTATTCACTGGTATCGATAGTTGTATAAGAATAGAGTAATTATAAACAGAAACTAGTTATTTGACTGTCAAGTCCTCTCAGACTAGAATTTATGGGAGGAGCTTTGCTAAACATGCCCAGACATGATTCAATTTCAATAACGTCCTGCTTTGAGTGATATCTAATCCGTTCTACTCATCTTATCCCCACTCTCCTTCACGTTTTTACTCCCACTTACTTTTACCTCTCACGCCTTTACTTAAAATAGGCGATATAATTTATGGAAGAGATGACTTTGTGAATACTATCTGAAGTTCCTCTAAGGTTGGTCCAGTTGGTGCTTCCGTCTCTTGCTCGACAGTTCTCTCTCTGGTTCGTGATCTCGAATTACGTCTGCTTGATTTAAATTAGAAACTGTTTGATGCATTCCTAGGCCTGCATGTATAGGTTAAAGAAAGTACGCGGTGACTTATTGTTGGTTAATATCGGGTTGTATAATGCTTGCAGGCTGAGATCATCGATGGACGATATTGGTTTGGCTGCTTGAACTTCATCCCCTCACCACAATATTTTCATAGGCAAACGTTGTTTGCTACTGAGATGATCGCATTAAACTTTTGTTATCTGATCACATGTCTTTGCTTCAGCTAGATTTCTTAAAGAAATATTTGGACTATTGTTTAAAACAGTGTTATCCAAGTTCATTGGCGAAGGCGAATCCTTGAGAGATGCCTTTCGTTTATATATTGCATAAACACATGAGAACATGAAGCACGTAGCTACTGCGAAACAGAGTCTCGGGACAATGATCAAGACTTCATAAATATCACCAACATTGTCATCAGGAATAGTGTCCTCAGACTTTGCTCTTGACTCAGAGGCGCTAGACAAATCAATCATATAATTATTGTGCCATTGCCCTCTGATTTCTGCATGCCCGATTGACTGCACGCGAGACATATTGTTGCCGGACGGGTGAACTCGACACTCGACCACCCTACCTAGGTCATTATCACCGATGTCTTCTATCAATAATGACTTTCCACTATCTCGGATCCATGATCGAACCTGGATGTCGACCTCACCAGAACGCGGATCCAGGAGCCTCCATTCAATAACATATTTTGATTCACCACTAGATTCAACGTCGCACTCGATCACGACCCCCTTCTGTCTCTGAGCAATACGAGTGTCGACCAGGGTTGGGAAAGAACAGTTCTGACTTTCCAGCTGGATGTTTGGAAATGATAATTGACAAGACACATTGCAGTTTTGTAGGGTCCGGAGAGCGGCACGTTTCCGTATCATGGTGTCTTTTGTTGACTTTGGGCTTCCACAATCATAAATCTCCAGCCGTGAGTGGATGTATTCAGGAACTTCTGATTCACAAAGCAGTTCAATCTGTGTTAAGTCGAATTTGTCTGATTCAATCACAGGGGCAATATTACATCGTGGCGGATGGATATTTCTTTGGTCGATGGCAATCAAGTTGTAAGTTTCTAACACGTCTTCTCCCAAATTACACCTATGTTCTCGCTGTGCGGTTACATCACTGACATTGATCACTAATACAGATACATTTGTATTAATATTTTCTGTAACAGAATAGTCATCAGAATATGCATTTAGGACGGTACATAATTCTGTGTTCCGTCTGCAAACTACTATCGTCTGCTCGATTCCTTCCTCTGGATAGGTCCAAGTCACGCCAACAGAACTGTTCGGCAGATGACACGTCAATGACACTTGTCGACCATCTATCACTGGTATAGAACCCTGGAACCCATATACGCAATTCAATAGGCACAGAACGGTCATAGAAACGGCAAATTCTATTTTATTTTCAGCTGGATCCATTTTAAATGTTAATGATGACATTCATTAGAACAACGTAAAAAAGAAAGTCTCTACCAAGAAGATATCTATATAGTCCATGTCTTGAAAGGATCTTAACTAGAATAACATTCGTATCGCGGGTATACATGCTTTTTATAGTTATTCAGTACTATGTGAAAGTATGTGCACTCAACAAAATTATGGTTTATTGTTATCATATTACCTGGATACGGATATTTACTACCCACTGGTATCGATAGATGTATGGCAAGAGAGTAATTACCACTAGGAACTATATAGTTATTTTACTTTCATATCAGGGGAGGAGCTTCACTGGACATGCGAAAATAAGACGTTATTCACTTTCAATAACTTCCCATTTCTGAGTATTTCTAATTGTGTATTTTCCGGCCTATTCCTCATCTTATCTCCACTCTCCTTCACGTGTTTACTTCCTCTCGCTTTTACCCCTCACGCCTATACTAAGAATAGGCGATATTCTTCTCTATTGATGAATGAAAAGATAAAAGAGGAAATTAGGCTATTTATTATTTCTTCTCTAAATGAGCCTGAGGAAAAATGCATGGAAAGGAAATGGGAATATTTTAAATTTAAAATAAAGCAAAAAATTACACATTTGTCTAAATTATATAAAAAAGAAAACAATCAAAATATTGATATATTAAGAAAAAAAATTGAAAAAACACAAGAACTTTTAAATTTGGATCCGCGAAATGATGAATTGAAAGAATTGATTGATGTTTATGAAACTGAATTGATTCATTTACATGAAATATATATAAGAGGTGTAATGGTTCGTACAAGAGCAACCTGGATAGCTGAAGGGGAAAAGAATACTCGATATTTTTTTAATTTAGAAAAACGGAATTTTGATAAAAAACATATAACAAAATTATATGTTAATGGGACACTTGTGATTGAGCCAAAAGATATCTTGGTTGAAGAGAAGAACTTTTATGAAGAATTGTATTCAACTAGACACACGGAAAAGGAGAACAATGAATTTCATTGGGATGAATATGATTTACCCGTTTTAGAAGAAGAATCTGCAGTTTTATGTGAAGGTCCCATTACAGAAGCTGAGTGTTTTGAAGATTTATAGAGCGCACAGTATCTATAGTTGCCCTATTCAGAGGCGCATTATTACCCTTGGTCATCAGGTACAGTTCAAACCCACACAATTATATTGTGCACCATCTCAACTCCCAGGGGAGCATACTAGCTTAAGCTGCCCAGTGGGCGCTGAAGGCTAATTAACACCCGACCAAGTACCCATTTATACTCCTGGGTAGAGAGCAGCAATGTGGATTAATTGTCTTGCTGAAGGACAAACGGAGTGGGCAGGGTTCGAACTCGGGATCTCGAGATTAGAAAGCGCGCGCTCTACCAATCTTGCCACACCACATCCACTATGTCTATGCCCAATGATAAAACACCCGGATCAGATGGGCTTTCTGTTAATTTGTATAAAGTATTTTGGCAAGAGTTAAAATATGACCTATGTCAGGTATTTAATAAATGTTTTGAAAATGGTGAACTTTGTCCTTCAATGAGAAGAGGAATAATTACTTTACTCCCTAAACAGGGAAAAGATAATTTATATTTGAAAAATTGGCGTCCAATTTCTTTATTAAACACAGATTATAAAATATTGGCAAAAATAATAGCAAATAGGTTAAAAAAGGTACTTTCATTATTAATTTGTTCTGATCAAACTGGTTTTATGAAAAATAGATACATTGGAGAAAATATTCGTTTGTTAGACATGATAGAATTTTGTAAAACACATTCTGTTGATGGTCTTGCCTTTTCTATTGATTTCGAAAAAGCATTCGATTCTATAGAATGGAATTTTTTGTATAAATGTTTGAAGAAATTTGGTTTTAAGGAAGATTGTATTCAATGGATAAAGACACCTTATAATAATATTGAAAGTTGTGTACTTAATAATGGATATTCCTCGCCGTCATTCAATGTACAGAGGGGTGTTAGACAAGGCTGCCCTCTTTCACCTTATTTATTTTTGATTGCTGCTGAAATTCTAGGGGCAATAATTAGACAATCAAATGATATTTTAGGAATCCGTGTAAACGACTCAGAAGTGAAACTGAGTCAATATGCAGATGATACTATTATTTATTTATCTGCGACTGAGGGCAATTTAGAAAAATGATGTGATATTTTATCACAATTTGCAAGTATATCCGGTTTGAAAATAAACATAGAGAAGAGTAATATTGTTCGTTTAGGCAATTTTCAAGGTACGTTTTGTATAGATAGGAAATTTAAATGGGTGTCTGATTCATTAATGTATTTAGGTATACAAATACCTGTCTCAGGTGAATTTGATTTATATGATTTAAATTTTGAAGACAAATTGAAAGAAACGGATAATTTATTAAAAGTTTGGAGTAATCGGAGTTTATCATTAGTTGGGAAAATTGCAGTAATTAAAGCACTTGTAATTCCTAAGTTTGTATACTTGTTTAGCAACACCCCTAACCCACCCAAAAAGTTTTTTGATACTCTTCAAAAAAGATTATTTAAATTTATTTGGAATAATAAAGGCGACCGAATAAAGAGAAGTATTATGTATAATAATTTGAACGATGGTGGATTAAAAATGACGCATATAGAAAGTTTTTGTAACGCCTTAAAAATTGCATGGGTAAAACGAGTTTTGGACGAACGAAATGATGGTCATTGGAAAAAGTTGTTTAACGCCAATACTAAAAAAAAATAGGTGGCGTGTGTATTCTTGTGTAATTTTGTAGGAAATGATTTGAATTATAGTGGCATAAATGGATTTTGGAAAGATGTTCTTTGTGCTTGGTCATATTATAGGTACTATAACCCCGTGAAATTTAAAGATATTATGAATCAATCGCTATGGAATAACTCTCATATTAAAATAGATAGAAAAATAGTTATGTATACAAATTGGTTTGATGCAGGCATTCTGTTTGTAAAAGATATAGTAAATATGGATGGATCATTTAAACTATTTTTGGAATTACAAGAATCTTTACAGTTGAATAATGGATGTTATTTAGAATATTTTGCATTGCTATCTTGTATAAAAAAGGAATGGAAAAGAACATTGAAAATAGGTGATGTAGAACAAGAAATAGAAGAAGATGGATACACAAAATTGATTAGATCTAAAAAAGTAACAAAGGCCTGTTATGAAAAAATAGTGTCTACATTTTGTATAAATTTATCGAATACAAATCAGTGTGAAAAATGGTCATTTGACTTGAATGTAAATTTGAGAGAGTTAATTCAATGGCAGAATCGATTCGGAATTGTATATTGGGTAACACTAGACACAAAGATTCGTGTATTTCAATTTAAATTTATTCACCGTCGTTTGGCGACGAATGATTATTTATATAAAATAGGTATACACAACTCTCTAGTCTGTAATTTCTGTAAAAAAAAACCCACAAAGGTTGTTGCATTTGTTTTGTACATGTTCTAGAGTTAAACAATTTTGGTCAGATATAAATGCTTGGTTATTAAGAAAAAATGTATATACTCAACAGTTCTCATATTTAGACATTTGTTTTGGTTTTGGCGAGAAAACTCACCATTTGACTAATACAATTATACTTTATGCAAAATATTGTATCTATAAAACAAAGTTCGAAGAAAAAAATGTATCCTTTTTACGTTTTACAAAAGAACTTGATTTTCTCCAACACGTAGAATATATAATTGCTTTCAGAAAAGGAAAACAGAATACACACGCAAAAAAGTGGAGACCTCTCATTTAATTTGATATTGATTACTCTTTTGTTCATTTTCAATTGTTTATTCTGAATTGTATTGTTTTTGATATGCAGGTCGAATGTTATAACGATCAACGATTGTAAATTTGTTTTATTTGAAGCAATAAAAAGAAAAAAAAGAAGAAAAAAAAGAATAGGCGATATCATTTATGGAAGAGATGACTTTGTGAACACTGTCTGATATTCCTTAAATTGATCCGAATGATAACTTTGCCCCGTCTTCGCCTCTTACTCGACAATGCTCTATATTGTTCATGATCTCAAATTGTGTCTGCTTGATTTAGGTAAGAGACTGTTGGATATATTGGTAGACCTGCATCGGTGACTTCTGGTTGGTCAACTTCGGGTTGTAATAAATTTGCAGGCTGAGATCCTCGCTGGACGTTTTTGGTTTGGCTGCTTGAACTTCATTGGCCTTACCACAATATTATGAACGGCAAACGTTGTATGCTTCTGAGATGATAGCTTTAAACTTTTGTTATCTGATCACTTTTCTTTGCTTCAGCTAGATTTCTTTAAGAAATATTTGGACTTTTGTTTGAAATAGTGTTATCCAAGTTTATTGGCGAAGGAGAATCCTTGAGAGATGCATTTATTTTATATATCGGATAAACACATGAGAACATGAAGCACGTAGCTACTGCGAAACAGAGTCTCGGGACAATGATAAAGACTTCATATTTATCACCAACCATGCCATCATGAATAGTGTCCTCAGATGAGTTAGACGAATCAGCCATATTAAAATTGTGACGTTGCCCTCTAAGTTCCGCATAACCGATTAACTGTGCGCTAGACATATTGTTACCAGACGGGTGATCGCGAAACTCAACCACCCTACCGATGTCAGAATCATGGATGTTTTCCAGCAATAACGACCCCCCGCCACCTCGGATCCATGATCGGGTCTGGATGTCGACCTCGCCAGAACGCGGATCCAGGAGCCAACATTCAATAACATTGAATTCAGCAATAGATGATTCAATATAGTAGGCTACTCGACCACGTTCTCATTCTGTCTCTTAGCAGTACGAATGTCGACCACGGATGGGAAAGAACAGTTCTGACTTTCAATGAAGTTGTAAAATTACAACTGACAAAAAACGTGACAGACCCTCAGAGTATAAAAGTCGACATGCTTCGCTAAGGATGAGGCTTCTGTTGATTTTTTGTTTCCACATGCATTAATCTCCAATTGCGAGTTGATTTCTCCAGGAAGTCTTGCTTCACACAACAGTTCAACTTTGGTTAAATCGAAGTTTCCTTAGGTCGTCGCTGGGACAATAGTGCATTTGGGTGAATGAATGTTTCCTTGGTCGATTATAGTCAAGTTGTAAGATTCCACAACTTCGTTTCCCAGTTTACACCTATGTTCTCGCTGCACGGTTACCTCACTGACATTGATCACTAATAAAGATGTACTACAATTTGTCGTAGCAGAGTAGTCACCAGCATAGTAAGGGGGACTGTACATATTTCTGTGGTTCGTTTGCAGATAGATATCGTCCCGTCAAACTCTCCTTCTTTAAAGGTCCACCTCACGTCAATCGAACTGTTCGGCAGATAACACGTCAGTGGCACTTGATGACCCACTGTCACTGGTATGTTGGAAGAATCTAATTGGACACAGCATATATGATTCAATAGGCACAATAGGAATTGTAAATCCCACTTTTATGTCAGTTAGATCCATTTCAACTGTTAATGATATTGTCATTAAAACAAAATAAGAACAAGGAATCTACCAAGAAGGTTTCTATATAGCCTATGTCTTGATAAGTAATTCAATTAACATTTGTATCGTATTATACAGGCCTTTATATCCAGGACTTTGTGAAAATACTAGAATGCACTCATAAATCTGAGCAAAGTTGTGGTTTATTACCTTACCTGTATGCGGATAATTATTAATTACTGGTATCGATAGTTGCATGTATGAGAAGAGAGTCAATAATAACATGAACTATCGTTTTTATGTTATTTTCAAGAGTGATATCGGAGCTTGTATTTTATTTTCGTCCTTATCTTATCATCACCTTCTTCTCGGTTTTGTCTTTTCTCGCTATCATTACCTATCACGCCTAGCTTTGAGACATTAAAAAGATGGCTGTTATTGGTAGCTATAGGATGGTGTCACCCTTCGTTCAATTATGTTTTTTCTCTGGATCATTATCTCCAATCGTGTCTGCTTAAAAGGATAGTTGAGTTTTGGTATAGAGAGTACAGTTTGTGTCAAACTGAATTTTAGTAACCCAAACCTGCGCTATTACATTACAAACTAATATTTATGACTCCACCATGCTCGAAAGGTATACAAAATTACAAACGACTAAGTAAAAATCCACAGGGAGCTTTCTAAAAAGTCATTGGTTTCAAAAAATTATTTGAAAAAATTGTGCATTAGATGTGTCGTTAAAAAATTGGCTAAGAGATATCATCAACAACAATATTTACAAACAGCTTTTGTCATTTAAAAAAAAAAAGTGTAAGCATTTTATTTTTCAACGGCGGGTTCAAAATTATTAAGGCAAATGGTTATATATTTCGATGTTTAAACTCAGTTTTGCATTACCTCACAAACACAAATTATTTCGTGCAGCGGCCTCTATACCAAAACTCAACTATCCTTTTAATTAAGTTTAGGAACTGGTTGATTTGCATTTGTCACATATGAACATATCATAGGCTAAAGCAAAATTTACTGTGGTGAGGAAAGGAGAGTCTCCTTGTGCCATCAGGTATTCAGGTATTGATTCAAACGAAGCGGGCGTGGTTGAAAAATTGTGAAGTTGTGACTTTCCCTTTGACTTTGACATGACCAATTAACAACTTGTTTGCCAAGTAAATTACAACAGATGCTTGATTACCTTGTCTATGTCATTATCACCAATATCTTCCAACAACAACGACCTCCTACCATCTGGTATGGATGATCGGGTCAGGTCTGGATGTCGATCTCTCTAGAACCCGGATCCAGGAGCCTCCAAACAATAGCAACTTTATGTTGGGATTTTCAGCTACATGTATTTATAAACCGATTTTGATAAAACAAGCTTCATTTGGTTTAGGAAATTATGTTACTTTTCATTTGCTATACACGTAGTTATTCAGTACCTTGCAAAAATGAATCAATTATGACAGCGCCCTCTTGACAAGATTTTTTTTACGCCGAATTATTATTCGAAAGATGTTCTCGCTTGATACTGATAGGCTCCATGTGCAAATCAAAGATACAAACCAAGATGAACAAAGTGAGCATTTATTCAGCTTCCAATATAAAGGATCCTTTCGTTAAGCTTGTGGGGCATTTGCAATAAAATTACAATTTATTTAAAGATTGTCAAGCGTGGGAATGCTGCCCTGTGGATCGCCATTTTGACCTAGGCTAGTTTGACTTTGAGCGCAGTGCATAACACCAAACCAGGGGGGTGTCACTGCTGCCAGAGTGCAGCGATTTTTGCTCACCGGAAGAGCCTACAACTGGTTGCATTATGGGCTACTTGGGAACTACAGTTAACCAATCACAGAGTAGTTCAAACGCGTCGTCACGGGATCGAGGTCAATAAAACAAGTTCATATGCATACGTCACAATGGCTCCCATTGTTCTCATAAGCGTGATGAAATCTAGGACAGTGCGCAGGAAAATAGGCGCGATAGTCTACGCACTGCATAGCATGATGATTGGTCAAGTATTTCTAGGTCACTACGCGATGACGTAGAGAAGTAGGCTACGGGAGCTTCAAAAATAGGTTCACTCCGCCATGTTGCCCATGTACAAAGTCTATGGGACACGTGACTTGCGCGCGTTAAGTGAGCCTTCTAGTTATAAACGGGTTGGTTTGTTTATTCATACTTCTATGCACCAAACCAGATTGTACGCACCGTACGCGAGGGGTTCCAGGCCCCCCAACTCAAAATGGAAGTTGGCCAAATTTGTAATGAAGAGAACCACCGATGTTTATGTTAATTCGACTGGCTGCCATGGTAATATTAGCGTAAATTCATTCATAATAATGCGCGGGCGCGAACTTCACAATTATCACGCACGAATTTATGGTATGAAACGGGTTGGTTTGTTTATTCATACTTCTATGGGTATGCCTCTGTTATGACGTCACAATGAAAAACAATATTTTGATCCTAGTAGGGAAATCCCCTGTTTCTTGACTGTGCGCAATTAAATACATGACATCGCGTAACTGTTAGTACTGCGCGTAATTAAAATAATAGAGATGAATTAGAATACTTAAGCGTCTTTGGTATTATGAAGCGCAATTTTGCTGAGAAGTGCGTGTTTAAATGCCATGGCAACTGCAAGTGCGCAATGCGTAATTACTTTAGCTTTTTGCGTAATGTGTTAATTTATCCAATGAATCCACGTCTGATAATTTATTCAAATGAAAAATATCTGACGTACTCCCTCATTTGCATGACATTCGGTGCGTATTTTCAAAAACTTGCTGATAAAGGTGTGGCCTATCTCTGTGGTTAAAACGCTATACGCTTATTCAGTTGGGGTTCTAGTATTTATATTGTATTTCTGTGAGGGGTTCGCAAGATGGCGCCACGCGTCAGATTGACGAAATCAATCCCAACTACTTTTAAGAAAAGGCATAAGAAAGGGCGTCATCTTTCTTGTCTATTTCATTGCTTGACCCTATAGTGGCTAGCCCAAAATACATAAATATAATTTAACAAAAATAATAATAATGAATAAAATAATATATAATTATGAAACGTGTGAGATCAACAAATTATTATTATTGGAAGCTCTACGAGAAATAACAGATTAAACGACTAAAACCCTAAATTATTTGGATGCATTCTGCCCCTTGTGTGAATGTTTGCCCATCCCACAACCTCCTTTCCACCGTGTGAGCCGACCACGGACGCTCCAATTTGTACCATAATTATAGTGATAACAGTATATTAATTAAATCATGGTTTGAATTATTGTTGGGTAAGTGTGAGATCAATCATTTATTGGTTTTGAAAGCTCAATGAGAAAAGTGATAGATCGAAACAAACAAATGCATTGTCATTATTGTTCCAATCCCTGTACTTATTACAACGAGAAGAGCAACACAGGAAACAGACACTATATCCTACCGTGTCACGCTATCAATCGAAGGGCGGTGACTTAAACATGATATAATATCTAATTGATCTCTCTTTCATATGGAGGCTGACATCGGCTGCATGTACATTGTCCTTTTACAGAATTTAGTTTTCTTTTGTTTGTTACCGTAACACCCAACTCTCCCATCTCCCACAGTCACACTATTTCTCCGCTGACTGGCAATTATTTCTTCTGCTCAGGGGAGTGATCGAATCATTCACCCCTGAAAAAAGTAAACAACTATGCCCATTCTCTCGACACACAGCTGAATGCACACTAACAATGGCGCGCGTATTGCTCGTACTTTGATGCTATGACGGGCAGTAAGTGCAATTTATCAGACACTGACTTGATAATTAAATTGACAAAAATGGGAACCTGACATGGTGTCACTCACAGCGCCCTCACACAAAAACTACACGACCAAAATGACTATTCTTGGTATCGTTTTTCATTGGAAAATACACCCTAGCTGATGGACATAGTCATGTTGTTACTATATATTTTGGGAAGTGCCCCGTTCCGTTTTTGTTGGGCCATTCTGTATTTCTTGAAAGCATGATTGATGTACATACATGTGTATGACCAGGTGAACTAAAAATCAGAATATGATTCCCATCTGCCATATCCGTTGTTTAATTAAGTACTATAGCCACCACTTGACACATTCTCCCATCCCCAGTAGCTCTCATCAGCACTATTTCTTTTGTTCCGGTCTACTCTAGCCTCTACTTATACTTCATTGACACCTCCTCCTTTGTTTCCCCCATCCGTTTGTTCTTGTTCACTCCAGCTTGTTGCTGGTCGCACCTTCCACCTACCTGTGTATGTATATAATTCTGTGTTTAGTATACGCCTGAAGAAGGATCTGCCAGATTCGATTTAAGTACAAAAAAGATAATAAGTTTAAAACCATAATGCACTTTTGAGTAATATTCTACGCGTTTATTATGTGAATATTTGTTGAATGAAGGAGTGTTTACACGACTAGTGCATCTTATTAGTTATATGTGTTTACAAAAAAAAAGATGAATACTCTATAATTAAAATTTTGTTTTTCTCTGTGTCTTTTTATCTTTTGATGTGCTAGCTTAGTTCCATTCCAAATCTATTTTAGATGATTTGGCTAAGTAAGCAAGGCAAAGTTTTCATAGTCCTATGGGTAAGCATTTGTATGAACTAAGTTAACCCTAGTCAGCAACTAAAAGGATTTCTTGTTGCATATTTAGTCTAAATCATGTTTCACATTTAGTCTACAATGATCTAAATTGACTTATAATAGAACTAAGCTAGTATGGTTTTATGGTGTTATGAATATGGGCCCTGATGTAATAAGGTGCTTTTCATTACATAAACAAATATGTACTTTCTTAAAGGTGGATTGTATGATTAAGGTAATGGATACTTTGGATAAATAATATGAACACCTTAGTTACAAATTATGTTTTTATTATTAATGTCCCATGAAATACAAAGGAATGGTTTGAATAGGGGAATGAGTGTATTTTACAAGTTGTATGTAAAATAAAAAGAGCGCTCCTTTTGAATCTAGCTTATTGTGTTTGTTGTGTGTGTTTTTTTTTTTTTTTTTTTTTTTTTGGGGGGGGGGGGAGTTTAAAGGGAAGCAAAACGCTGGAATATTTGCTTACTGTTACTGATAAGTGCATAATTCCTGTCACGTCTAGTCGTATGATTTTTATTGGGTATCACTAATAATGTAAATAAATCAACGTTTTTGAAACCACTATCAACTGGTTTGACTGACCGCTGGAAGCTGCCATGTTTTCCACCCTTATCGCATGAAACGTCATCTGAGCGCAACTAACCGTGCACTAACAAAAGGCGGGATGTAACCGCTGCTGTTCAATCTGCTGTTATGTCAGTGGTTATGTAACCAGCTTTTGTTAGTGCAAATCAAATGACGTTTCATGAGGTACCATTTGAAAACATATCAGCCTCCACTGTTCAGTCAAAACAGATGATAGTGGTTACAAAAAACATGAACAACATTGATTGTATTTCCAGTATTAGTGATACCCAAAAGGGAATGAGACTAATATTGATAGGAATTATGAACTAATTAGTAACATTCAGCGAAAATGCCAGTGTTTGGCTCCCCTTTAATGGACATGTGAACACAATTGTGTTGAGAGTTTTGTATGTATGCATGTGTATGATATACCTGCAAGGGATGATGTGTTTATGTCTAAATGTACATGCATCAACTTATGACACAAGTTGTTTTACACATAAAACAACTTGTAAGTGCAAGTTTAGTTTTGCCTAAATGTCAGTAATTTTGGGGTGTTAACAGGCAAAACAAAAGACACATGGAAAACTTTTGTATGTGCAACGCAATCTCTACTAAACTTGTATTTCAATAGCAAATAAATTCTGTCATACATGAAGGTTGACATTGCATTAATTATCAGTACGCTTTTAATGTAGTATTATGGTAATAAAATAAACAAGATTACCAAGATAATGGAGATTAAGACATAATAACAATTTATGCGACGACTCATAAGAGCAAAAGTGTACATCTTAAAGGGGTAGTTTAGTTTTGGTAAGGCTGAACTTAAGTAGCCAAAACCTGCACAGTAACATTATAAACTAATAGTTATAACTCCACCATGCTCGAAAGGTATACAAAATTACAAACGACTAAGTAAAAAGCCTGTTATCATTCAAAAAGAGCCATTGAAACACAAGAGGGCGCTTTTTAAAAAGGCATTGGTTTCAACCATTTTTCATACAAAATTATGCATGTGATGTTTTATTGATATAATGATTAGATAGCGAGATCATCAACAACTATTTAAAAAACGCTTTTGAAAATGTTTGAAAAAGTGCAAGCATTTTTAATTTTTTTTCTAAAAATCATCTAATTATTTGGGCCCCAAATAATTATAAGATCAGATATATTTATTGATATTTCAGCCGTTTCTGGGTCGATTTTGACCAAATAAAGTTTATTCTGCCATTAAAATTGCATGTTCTCTCAAATTCGACACTCAGTTTTTCATTACCTCACAAAAAAATTGTGATCTGCAGCGCCCTCTCTACCAAAACTAAACTACCCCTTTAAATACATGTACAATCAAATAGGGAGGTCAATTTATACATTTTCTTCAACTAGTATAAATAAGTCAAACAACCTAAACCAGTTAGAGAAAATGCATTATTAGCCACCTTATTTTATTCTACCTTCGGAACTCCAATGCATGGACATTAAGAACATATATACATCCTGCATCCAGTATAATCGTGTTTTTATACATGACAGCCAAAACGCTAAAACAATTAAATCATTACAACAGAAATCATACGAGAAAATAAAAACACAGACAAGTATATAATCAGCAATTACAAGAGACGTGTCAAAGGAGAACACGTAATTTCAGTAGAATAAAAATGATGTGATTACAAATGTAATCAAAACAAAGATTGGTAATAAGAAAAAGAAGAACTCGTATTGAAAGAATATTAAAAGACAAGATTGATACAAATGCATGTATGCATGTGTATGAGATACTGGCAAGGGGTGATGTGTTTATATGTAAAATGTACATGCATCAAATTATGACACGGGTAGCTTAGTACACATAAAATAACTTGTAATTGCAAGTTATTTGTTTATTGTTGGGTGGTAACAGGCAAAAAACACATGGAACTTTTCTCTTTCCGATGTGCATTGAGCACAATTTCTACTGTACTTTTAATTCAATAGTAAATCAATTTCTTCTTACAGGTACGTTGACATTAGTAGTTATTATGAAGATAAAATAAAATACAATAACACTGCGATTATGAATATTTCATAAATGCTGAATAAAAATGTATCTAAGAACTATAAGAGTACACGTATACGGTATGCTTGAAGCTCTTTTATCCTGCATTTGTTTTGGTATTGTATACAACAGTTTTACATGACAGCAAGATACAGTATATAAACAACAACAAACTGAACACAAAAATACATATAATGCACAATTAAATATGATTTTATGAAAAGATAATATCATGAGAGTACATGTTCATATATAGAGAGTAACTAATGCGGAATTACAATGGAATACATTTAGTTTAATTTAGTGATTAATTTACTTTCTTTTTTAGTGTATCAGTGCAATTATATAAGTTATATAGTTTCAAGTTTAGTTTCAGTTCATTTTCATTTCCAACAATTTGTCCAATAGTACGAAACAAGAAGAGTTGACATGTGTAAAGATATATATTTTTTCATTTTGCCAAAATAAAATATTACACAGGATGCAAAATTTAATGTCGAGATTCCATTACCGTAGTCTAACGGAGTACTTATCAAATATTGAGAGGGCCCATTACTTACCGAGACAATAATAAAACATATGATTGGACATTTTGAATGTATAGTCATTCATTGTGAGGAGTGTCTATCTTCAAGTGATTATTTTCTACTTATATATCACTTCAATTACATCAATATATAGTTTCGGTTTTTAATTTCATTTTTCATACAAAAAATGTATATCATTTGTACAAAACAATGATCACATGTGTAAACAGTAAACATATGTAATTTGATATATATTTTTGTCAAAATCTTTGTCTTATGAAAGTGCGTTTTCAAAGAGAGGCGACACGACTAAAACAGGTAGATGAAAGTTGCGAGCTAGGGAACAGAATTGCGGGATGGAAGATATGTACTAGTCTAATGAGAGAGGGGAGGGGGGGGGGGATGATGAGAGACCAAGAGGGAGAAGGATGCTTTGATACAGAAAGGCAGAGAGAGAGAGATAGAGAGCTGGATGTGATACAGTACAGGGCCGTCTGGTATAGTGCACTGGTTTAGGAGAGGGAGCTGTTTGGATTTAGATGTAACGTATAGGTGACTCTTGTTGATCTTGTTATTAAACACCTCTGGTGATGAGCTAGCACAATGCAACACTGATTTATTTAAAAGCTATAATACATACATATATATATTCGCAAGATTGATAATATCAATTAGTATAACAACAGTTAACAGTTAACATACAAACAAATCGTGTAAGTGGTATTTTTCAAGTAACTGTCTGAACTGACCAAACTCACTTGAAAATCTAATATGGTTCTTTCATGAGTTGCTGTGTTCTAGTATGAAACGGTCGAGACCTTTTCGATTGTCACTTTAATTGAACAAATGATGGTAATATAAAACAAGAAAATAAGCAAATCTAAATATTTGAATTGGAAATCTCATATTGATTGCATTTCGTTGAAATTATCTCGAAGTACTGGAGTATTGTCAAAGTTAAAGCATGTTTTACCATCAAATATTTTGCTAATGTTGTATAATAGTATGATTTTTCCACATGTAAATTATTGTAATATTATTTGGGGAAATACTTATACATCATATATGGAAAAGATTTATTTGTTACAGGAACGAGCCGTGCGTATTATTACTAAATCTGATTATTTAGCCCAATCACGGCCACTTTTTGTTAAACCACACGTACTCCCAATTTTTGAATTGATTCAATTTAATACTCGCATACCGTATTTATGTTTAAATTTCAAAATCGCCTATTGCCAGAAATTCCTAATATAAACTTTGTTATTATATTGATATTCACTCGTATTCTACTCATCAGAAAAATGATTTACATTTATTCAAACTTCGTACGACAAATGCACAAAATTCTTTCTATGTAAATGGCATTAAGGAATGGAATAGTTTGAGTAATGATATTAAGGAAAGTACAACTCTATCTCGATTCAAAGTACGATGTACACAGTTATTATTTAATGATTTATGTAAACAAGTTTGAGCAGAGGAGGATATTTTGAATGCATGTATGTATGTGTATGTGTGAGCGTGCATGTGTGTTTATATCATGTTATTTTAAAGTTTTTAAACTGTATAATTTATGTGTAGTTTGTTTTTCTTTTTAAGGCCCTACCACAAGCAATTTGCTTCTAAGGGTGTCCTTTACCGTATTATGTTTACTATGTTACTCATTTGTATGTACATGTTTCATTTTATGGTTAAAAATAAACACTTGACTTGACTTGACAATTATTGTTTATGTTTACAAACTAACAGCACTTTCAATCAGCACTGCTGCACTGAACTAATATGATTGCCACGGAAGACGATCTAGTCGATTCATATGATTTCTGCGTAGATATCTGCATCGGCTCCATAACCCTTGCCATCCTTTCCCTCACCTGCATTCATGGACTCATATGCTTCCAGAGAAGAAGTCATATGATCATCATTCTGGCCTTCTGACGTCGTTGGCATCGTGTTCGCGATCATCTGAGATCGTCGCGACTTCGTTTAGGTTTCGTCAATATCTGCATAGATGATGGAGTCGTATGTATAACCCTTGTAGCCTACTTGCTACCATCCCCCTCCTCTTCGGTATTCGTAGAGTCTTGGTGTAACTCAGGATGTGAAGACCTATGGTAGTCATGCTCATTTTGTGTCTCTGGTGTCATAAGCGTCATTTTCTGAGATCGACAAGACTCGGGAGACGAGTTTTCGACGCAGAAGTAGATGTTGTCTTTGGATTGATCAGCTTCTGGCTGCAATGCTTGCAGGATGAGCTCATCGTTTGACATTGTTGGTTGGGACGCTTGAGCTTCACCACCATGTCCACCACTTTGTGAACGGCAAACGTTGTTTGCTTCTGATATTGGTTTACTGATACTACCCTTTTGTTCATTCCATTCACTTTCCTTTGCACCTGAAGCTAGATTTTCCAACGAAATCGTTTGTCTGTTGTTTGAAGCATTGCTATTGACACCAAACTTTACAGGCGAGGGTGAATCGCTGAGAGACGACTTTCTTTTGTACAAGTTGTATGCCCAGGGGACCATGAAGCGCATAGCTGCGATGTTGCAAAGAATCGAGACACTGAGCATGCCGATAATGGCGATGTAGGTATAAGTATTGGCATTGATAGGAATGGTGCAATTATAACTTGTATTCGATTCGGAGGAGCTAGGTGAATCAGTTGGATTATGATATTGTCCAGTAATTTCCGCATAACCGATTGACTTCACGCTAGACATATTGCTACTGGATGAGTAAACCCGAACACTCGACCACCCTGCCGATGTCATCGCCACTAGTTTTCCCATTCATTTTAACACTATTGTCATTCAATTTCAGAAACCAACAGAGCGTAAATCCCAACTTCAATTTCGTCAATGGTCATTCTATTTCGTCATTGGTCAACCAATTTCAAATATTTCGCATTCAAAATCGTCAATTGTCATTGGAATTCGTCTCGGCCACTGAGCGGGTGGTGAATGTTAAGTTCAATTTCGTCATTGTGCAAACAATTTCGTGAATTTGTCATTCAAATTCGTCAGGTGGTATAGCCTTTTGTGGGATAGGAAACCAGTGTGTGTGTGTGATGTGTGATGGGGGGGGGGGGGTGAGTGTGTAGGGGTAGGGAAGGGGGGATGAGAGAAGTAGCGTGTCTTACTTCTTTTTATTTTTTGTTATAATCTCCATTGTGTTTAATTTTGTGTGAATTACACTTGATTTGTACATCTTGAGATGTAAACTTGTATTTTCAAAAATGTTATTCAATTGTAAATGTTATGTTAATAATTTGGAGAAATAAAAAATCATTTAAAAAAAAAAGTGATGTGTGTTTGTTTGTTTGTTTATTTGTTTTATTTACAAATCAAGATGAAACAAAATAAATAAAAAGTCCAGTTTGATTTACTTCAAATCTCTTACAAAATATATAAAACAAAACATAACAACATTACATATATTTCTATACAAAAAATATATAATCGTATGAAGATATTGTTTTAAAACGTGTGTGTGTGTGTGTGTGTGTGTTGTGTGTGTGTGTTGTGTGTGTGTGTGTGTGTGTGTGTGTCGTGTTACCCCCTATATAATTAATGTTACAATTTAACAATTACATCAAGACAATTTATAACAGAAAATTACCTCCTAAATACATAGGACGAATTTGAATGGAGTTTTGACGAAATGGTTGCCAATTGACGAAATTACTTTCGCTTTTATGTGTTCAGCAACTGTGACCCGACGAATTTGATTTGCAATTGACGAAAATGTGTGCCTAATGACTAAATTGTGTGGTGATTGTGTTAAATTGATTGACGAAAGACGAATTGAAGTTGGGACTTCGCTCCTGGTGGTTCCTCGGGACGAATTTGAATGACGAATTAATGAAATTGAATGACAAAAGTGTTAAAATGAATGGGAAAACCTATACATTTGTACTATATTTTGGAAGTGCCCCGTTCCGGTTTTTTTTGGGGGGTCACCCTGTATATATATATATATGAGTACAAAGCGACCGAGAAATTGGCTCGCAATGACTTGAATTTGGATCTTGTCGTCATTCATGTGGTCCCCTTGGCTTAGTGTGAAGGCGTCGGCGTTTCCAAGCCGAGGGCCCGGGTTCGAGTCCTGGCGGAAGACAGTTTTTCAACCTGTGCCTTTTTTCATTTGGAGGAGTTAAGGGAGGAATATTGCTTAATAAGCAACGCCTATTATTCTTAATTTTCAATCATTGATGATTATTCTTTGCAATTATTTAAATATAGGAAGAAACCAAAGCTGTATGTAGTTCACTTTTCGCTTGATATGTATTAACAAATGTGATCCAGCTGAGGTAAAGGCGGCTTGCATTGTGTGTAACTATCTCCCCATGAATCAATTGAGTACAAAGGGCCGAGAAATTGCTCGCCAATGACTTGAATTTGGATCGGTCTTCATTCAGGTAGTCTCCGTGGCCTAGTGGTGAAGGCGTCGGCGTTTCAAGCCGGAGACCCGGGTTCCAGTCCTGGCGGAGACAGTTTTTCGACCCGTGCCTTTTTTCATTTGGAGGAGCTAAGGGAGGAACATTGCTTATTAAGCTACCGCCTACTATTCTTTCTTTTCAATCATTTATGATTATTCTTTGCAAATTATTTAAATATAGGAAGACAACCAAAGCTTCAATATATTACTTCACTTTTCGCTTATATATACATGTTTATACAAGTATGACACGTGTGAGATCAATTAGTTGTTGTTATTTGTAAGCTCTATACAGAAATTACAGATCAAACTACTAAACCCTACCCTCTACTTTGATGAGTCTGCTCCCTCATGTGAATCCTTTCACGTTCCCCAATCTTCTAGCCAAGTTTATCGCTCTTTATTATAGTATAATGAGAAGAACAATACAGACAAAATAAACTTATATCATATCACGCTATCAATTGAAGTGTGTTGACTCAAAAATGATATATTATCTAATTAATCTCTCTTTTAATATGAAGGCTGACATCCGCTATTAATGTTTACTTTGTCTGTTACAGCATATTGCTTTCGTTGTGAGTTACCTCAACACCTAGCAAATTCTTGAATTTCCCCCCTCATTCTCTCCCACATATTTACCCCACACCCCTCTCTATTCCCCCTCTCTCTCCTTCCACTCCCACCCCTCATCCGAAACTACTCCCTCTCTCGAAAGGATGGATTTATTATGAGCGTCCGTGATACATGGTTGATGTGGGTTGATGTACATACTTATGTATATGACCAGGTAAACTCAAAATCAGATACATGATTCTACTGCCGTTTATTTATGAAATACAAAATAAGATGATACCCAAGTTAAAACCATATTGCATTTTTTTTAGTAATCTTCTAAAAGTTTATGATCTGAATGTTTTGAATGAAGGAAAGTTTATACTACAAGAGTATTTTATTAGTGTTATTTGTAATTTAAAATTTAACACTTTCTAACCTATGCTTATTTGTTGTTGCCCCGTTTAATAATGGAAACAATAAGAGACATTGAGGGTGAAGTAAACTCTTTCTACATGTGTCCTGATTGTGTGTATATATATAGTATAATAGTCGGATGTGTGATGTTTGGTAGCAGTTTTTTTTCTATACAGTGGCGTAGCTGACATTTTGTATTCCATGTAGGGGCACATGCAGATTTCCAGCTGAAATGCGAGAAAGGGTTCTTGTATTTAATTAAATATTGTATAATTTTAGCCCAAAATATTTATATCTATCTTAAAGATTACATTATTTTGCCAATTCCTTTCATCATTTGTTTGTCTTTCTCTCAGCTTGATCGGTTAGGGATGGTCACTTGGGAGACTACATGCCCCCCCCCCCCTACCTGCGTCCTCGGTGCAGGCACTCCACCATGTATTGTATTTCTTACCCTTAAGTAAGTTTAGATTGCTACCGTTTTTGTCAAAACATCATGGACCA